>PHNY01102148.1:22078-36838 GCA_003724115.2 Anethum foeniculum
AAATTTCTGAAAACCTCTGTTAGTAAAAAAATATGAACAAAGTTCAAATGTACGTCATAAAGTACTGGTACAAGGTGATCTTATATATCCAACCTTGTCTTTTAATATTTTTCAGAAATTTTTTCTTATAAAAGCATTATCATCTTCACTTTTGTAACATATATATAAATGTTACAATTTAAAACATAGCATATCTTTTCTTGTAAAACCACTGAGAACTTCTTGTTATGTCATTTTTAACCCAGGTCTTAGTATATTTCTTATAGATGAAGTTACGAGATAATTCATTTTAAAAAAAATGTCATTTTGAATGTTTGACCCTGCCAACTCTCATTTATCGCACAGCCGTAGCCTTTCCTAACGTGGTGCCTTTTATAGAGTTGCAAAAGAATTATATGATATCCATTCTAGATGATGAACTCTTTTGGAGTATCGCCGCGCTAGATTGTACAACTCACGATGATCAGTCGCAGTTCGCACAACCACTAGAATAACTATATGTAGTGGAGAATAGTCGGATTTACTTGTCCACCGATCGCTGAACTCCTAAGGGTTGATAACTCAAGATACTTGTTCGAAAACAAAACCTTAAATGAATACTTAAAAATAAATATTCATTTCATAATAATACTCTTGAATAAATTCTATTCGAGTATTCACTGTTGAAAACTACGCATAGCGTATTCGGGAACATCGCCTCCCGGTTCAAAAATCGTTTAAATCATAAGCCCTATACTTAAGGGTTTCTTGCAAAATCTAGCTTATAGCTATCATATGTATTATTAGCTCATAAGATTAACATTTAAATCATGCTTCGTATATTTGAAGAAAATAAGAGTTTCAAATCATGCATGCATTTGTATCGTATTGTATAATCATACAACATTTAATAACAACAACAACAGTAAGGGTTTGCAAACTTGCCTGATAATCCTGAGGTGGTAGCGGGTCTCAGGTTGGTCCGATAATCTATAAACAATAACATTACTCAGGATTAGTTACCGACCTTATCTGAAAACTAAGTCTCTAACTCTTACATAAGCTAAAGTTCATTTTCAAGTCATTACTTAACATTTTCGCTTTCGCACCCTCGGCTTCATCATTTTTATAAAATCAAAAAATAATCTTTTTAACACGAAACCTTTGGGAGGGCCTTACTAACTGCCTTTAGCATTTTACTTAAAAGTTTCATGATCCAACAATCCTTTTATGATCCTTAAAAACATCCGTAAAGTTGATTGTACGGTAAGGGGTGATTTCGCGAAATGCCGATTATTAAAACAACCGTTTCTCCTAAATCGTAAATCCATTTCTTATTATATTTATATCAAAACGAAGCTTAAAACATCATCTAGCTAATCATGGCAGTGGTGAATTTTAGAAGTGGGGAAATCGAGCCCAAAGTTACACACAAAAAGGGGTGTTTGAAAATTGGGCATTCATGATTTCCAAAATCGTAACTATACCAAAACATCACCAAATCACCAACAACTCAAGATCACAACTTATATAATCCATACTAGTCAAAACGTCTCAATATCATCCACTTATACCAAGTATCATACATGGATCATCCATTAAACAATCAATACCAAACAACTTAGATAAACATGCTATAATCATGCTTTTACATTCTCATCCATTATAATTATCAAAACCATGCTTAAAACTCAAACAAAAATCAGAGTCAAACTAGGTTTTGAAGTGATTATACCTTCCTTGTAGTGTATATGGTCACAGGAAGCCTTAAGGAGCCCTTAGATGGCCTAGATAAGCTTTGATCTTCATGAAAACATAAAGAAAAGCAATGTTAGTTCTTGAATGTCACCATTCATCACTATTCACCCTAACCTTTGGTGAATTAAATGGACAAGCTAGGCATGGAATCTAAAGCTTAAAATCATAGGAAGTCTTAATTATGAATTATGGAAGCCATAGAAACAAACCTTAGAATTTATGGATGAGTGGAGCTATGATTTTGAGTTTCTATTTTCCTCCCTTTTTGGTTTTATTCGAATGGAAGATATAAGGAAGATGATGAGCTTTTGCTTTGGTTGATTTTGGTAAGAGTGAAATAATGCTTGGTCCATATAATATCTTAGGGTAATTGGCTTTAAAAAGTGCTTATGTCATGCACTTGACATCATCTTCAAGCTATGTGTCCAAGCCTTATGGTTTGATGATGCCATCTTCATCTAACCACTTAGTTAAATGTTAATCACTTGGTTAAGATCCTAACTAGCTTGGTTACTTTTCCTTGCCACTTGCAAAAGCTTGTTTCCAAGTCGTTTAATTATTTTACGACTCGTTATTGCTCATTTTTGTTGATCGATTGAAGGAATACATCTGTAGTTCTATTGTTAGGGGTTTCTCTGAAACCCTATTAGTAAACTTTATTCCTTTGTTCATCCATTTTATAACGCTTGGATCTTTTATCCTTTATTCTTAATACCTTATACTCAATTCCTTCAATATCTGGTTGATTCTCGGGAAAAATAAAAGTGCTCGTTTTCGAATTCTGACGGCTTTTACATACACTTATATTCATTACCGAACACTAATACGGACCCAGAATTTTCATAAAAGATGTTCTATATAGTGTAGTCTGATTATATTTTTCAATAAGCAAAAGTTACTATTCATCAGGGTTTTGAATAGTTACAAAAATTGGGGTTATTACAGTATATGCAACAACTCGTCCGCCCAAGTTTTCTTTAGTCCATCAAGGATGATTCGATTGGCGACCTCCGCCTGCCTGTTTGCCTGTGGATGGGCAACTAAGGTGAAGCGGAGTTCTATGTTATTTCATTACAGTACTCTTTGGACTCATTGTTATCAAATTGTCGCCCATTATCCATGACGAGGATGCGTGGGATTCCATATCTGCATATCACATTCTCCTAGAAGAATTGTGCTATCTGCTTGGTGGTTATCTTGGCTAATACGTTAGCCTCAATCCACTTCGTGAAGTAGTCTATTGCTACTACGATGAACTTCCTTTGTCCCGAGGCTATAGGGAAAGGGCCAAGTATGTCCATACCTCACAGTGCAAAGGGGATAGGAGTGTTGATCGACATTAGCCTCTCAGGGGGCTATCTAAGTATAGGAGCGTGCCTCTGGCACCTATCACACTTCTTCACGTAGGACTTCGCATCAACAAGCATTGTTGTCCAATAGAATCCTAGTCGAGTTATCTTGTGGGCGAGGACTCTGCCCCCAAAGTGTTGTTCAAAAATTCCTTCATGAGCTTCCTTGAGTGCCTCATCTGCTTCTAGAGGTCTCAGACACTTCATATATGGATGACGAAGGATCTCTTATACAGAAGACCTTCGATCAATGAGTATCTTAGCGCCCTAACTGACAACTTCCGTGCCTCTTGGGTGTCGTCAGGGAGCCATCCTGTTTCAAGGTGAGCCCTAATAGGATCAATCCAACAACTTGATATACCAATTGGCACTATCAAATTTATGATGTCTACTGTAGGGGTCTTCAGGACCTGAAAGTAAATGCTTCTGGGGTAGTTCTCAATCTCAGACGAAGCAAACTTAGATATGGCATCGGCCATGGTGTTCTCTTCTCTTGGAACGTGTTCTGCATACCACTCATCAAATTGAGTAAGTATTCCTTTCACAACCTTCAGGTATCTAGCTATTGTTTCATCTTTGGCCTCAAACTCCCCATTAACTTGGGAAATCACTAGTCTCGAGTCTCCACAGACTTTAAGATTCTTGGCCCTCACAGCTTTGGCCAAGCCTAATCCGGCTATCAAGGCTTCGTACTCAGCTTCATTGTTCGTTGTTGGAAAATCCAACTTCAAAGCATATTCAATCATGAACCTGTCAGGGCTTTGCAAGACTAGGCCTGCTCCACTAGACTTTGTTTTTGATGCTCCGTCAAAAAAGAGAATCCAGTACTCTTTTAGAGTCAGGTCTTCTTCTTCCGCGGGTTCCTTGGCTTCTTGGGTTATTACCTCTTGCCCCGCGACTTCTTGGTTGTCAATGGTGCATTCAACCATGAAGATAGCTAATGCCTAAGCCTTGATGGCTGTACGAGGCTTATACTTGATATCAAACTCTCCCAACTCAGTTGCCTATTTGATGAGCCTACCACTGGCTTTCGGGCTATGCAGAATGTTTCTTAGAGGTTGGTCCGTCAAAACTTCGATTTTATGTGCTTGGAAGTATGGTCGCAACTTCCTTGAAGCCGTAATGAGGGCGAGTGCAAAATTTTCAGTCGTGGAGTAGTTTAATTCTGCGCCATGAAGCACTTTGCTCACGTAGTAGACTGGTTTTTGAACCTTCTGTTCCTCCTTTACGAAGAAATCACTTACTGCTTGCTCGGAAACGGCAAGGTAGAGATAGAGAATGCCCTTCGGACTTGGTTTGTCCAATAACGGGGCTTTAGTCATGTATTTCTTTAGCTGTTCAAAGGCCTCTTGGCTTTCAGATGTCCACTCAAAATCCTTCACCTTCTTCAAGGTTTTGAAGAACGGAAAGCACATGTCTCCTGATTTAGAGACAAACCTCCCTAGAACGGCTATCCTTCCAGTTAACTTCTGAACGTCCTTTATGGAGTGTTGTGGCTCTATATCGAGGATTGCTTTGATCTTGTTGGGGTTTGCCTCGATTCCTCGTTTCGAGACCATGTGACCCAAGAACTTTCCAGATCCTATGCCAAAAGCACATTTGGCAGGATTCAACATCATCTTATGGTGTCTCAACACCTCGAATGCCTCTCTGAGGTGATTAATGTGGTCGTCCTTAACTAGGCTTTTGATGAGCATGTCATCAACGTAGACCTCCATGGTTTTCCCGATTAGATGGGTGAATATCTTATTCACCAATCTCTGGTATGTGGATCTTGCATTCTTTAACCCAAAGGCCATAACAAGATAGCAAAAGACACCAAAGTCAGTCACGAAGGATACCTTTCGGGTGTCGTCCTTGTGCATATTGATCTGATTATAGCAGTTGAAGCCATCCATGAAACTCAGCATCTCATGGCCAGCAGTGGCATTAATTAGGATGTCGATCCATGGTAAGGGATAACAGTCTTTAGGACATGCATCGTTCAAGTCAGTGAAGTCAATCCACACCCTCCATTTTCCGTTGGCTTTCTTGACCATGACAGGGTTTGCCAACCATTCAGGGAACTGGACTTCTTCAATAAATCCAGCTTCCAAGAGCTTCTCGACTTCTTACTTAATGTCTTCCAGCCTATCCGGAGCATAAGCCCTCTTCTTTTGTTTGACCACCTTCCGTGTTGGATCGATGTTCAGTTTGTGAGTTATAAGTTCGGGGTCAATCCGAGGCATATCAGCTGTCGTCCAAGCGAATACGTCATTATTTTCTTGTAAGAATCCAATCAATCGTCCCTTCAGGGATTCTTTCAAAGAAGCCCCAATGTAGGTGACCCTGTCCAGGTCTAGGAGGTCTAGGGAGATCGGGACCAAGTCTTCAGCTGGTTTCCCTCTACGCTCCTCGTTCTCTCGGACATCTATGTCTTCTATTGGGAGGACCTGCCCCCCAGTTCCATCAGGCCTCAGTGCGGCCATGTAATAACTTCGGGCTATCTTCTGATCGCCCCTTTCTTCGCCCACACCGTTTCTGGTTGGGAACTTAAGTTTCATGTGGTATGTCGAAGGCACGGCCTTGAACGCATGTAGTCTTGTCCTTCCGAGGATTACGTTGTAAGTGGAAAATGGTTTGACAATCAGAAAAGTTAACATCTGAGTGGCCTACATGGACTCGTTTCACCGGACGATTTCCAATTACCAGTGTGATAAATAGAGGATCATCTTGGGGGAACTTTACTCCTTCAATGTCAGAGTCATCAAATCCAAGTGCTACTTTAGTCTTGGCTCGTTTTGGAGCTTCTCCGACTATGTTATCACTTCTCGGGCATAAGCCCTCCAAGAACTCTTGGTTGTCCCGGCGGCTGTTGGGCCTTTGGAGATTATGTTTATCACTGGCCCTCGGGGCTGTGGGTTACGATCTCGATCATGATCGTTGTCGCTTCAATCGTTGTTTCTTCTTTGGCCTACGCCATCTTCACCCTTGGTGAATCGGCCGTATTTCCCTCTACAGTTCAGATACTCGATCTCATCCTTGAGTTGTCTGCAGTCATCCGTGTCATGACCGACATATTTGTGCAACCTACAATATTGGCTCTTGTCTATATTCTCGGGGTCTCCCCTTAGTGGCTTCGGCCATTTGAACTCTTTGCCCTTCTCAATTTCTAACAAGGTTTGGCTCCTTGGAACGTTCAGCCTTGTGTAGTCAGTGAACCTTGGTCCCTGGTTCTTTTTAGGAGCAGTGTCCTAGCTTTTTCCAGTTCGAGGATATTTGTCCTCGGCATCATACTCTTGCTCCGCTTTCCGCTTCTTGTTGCCCGAGTTCCAAGTACTCATCCCAACCTTTTACAGGCTTTCCTCGGCCTTGATATATTTACCGGCCCTCTCTTGTAGTTTTAGCATGCTCTCAGGGGCACGCTTGGCCAAGGACATCTTAAAGTGTTAGTTCTTAGTTCCTTGTTGCAGGGCTATCATGGCCACTTTGTCATCTAAATTCGGGACCTTCAGGGTCTCTTTAGTGAATTGATTCAGATATTCTCTCAAGGATTCCCTTGCTCCTTGTTCGAGACTCATGAGAGATGCCGAACTTTTCTCATGGACTCTTCCACTTATGAATTGCTTTATGAAGGCTTGGCTGAGATCTTTAAAAGATCCAATAGATTTTGGGGGTAGGCGACTATACCATCGTTGAGCTATGCCCCCAATGTTTGTGGAAACGCCCGACACTTGATAGTGTCGTTCACAGGCTGTAGTAACAGGGCGTTTGAGAACGTCCTTACATGATTGGTCGGGTCTCCCGTCCTATCATAAGACTTGATGGTTGGCATCTTGAACTTCTTTGATATACGAGAATTCATGATCTCGTTAGTGAACGATGGTGTTGGATCATCAGGATCTCCAAGGGGGAGTAAGTCATGGGGATCAGCCCTTTGGTGAACGACCCTCCTTCTTGGTGGTTCATTCAGATCTATAATGGGAGGCCTGTTCCTCAACCTTCTTGAGGTCATGTTCCTTGACTACCGCCTCCCCATGTTGTGCTTTAGTTTTTTACGGCCTCGTCTGCCCGTATCCTGTCCTGAATGCTTTGGAAGACCGTTCCTTGAGCCCTTCGTGATTGAGTATGCCCTTTATGTTCAGGCTCCTTACCAGCATGTCTCCTTCTTGGGGCGACATCTTCTTCCGAGGAGTCGGTTCCATCGTCCTCTGAATAAGGACCAGAGTAGTCACATTCCTCGGGGATAGGGCCACGTCTCTCAGGGTGGGGGCCCAAGCCTCGTATGTACTCGGGTTGTGGTGCATGACCGCTTCCTCCAACGTCAGGGATATAGGGCATCCCATAAGTGGGGTTAGGATAGGTTCTTGATAGAATGACAGTCGTGGACAACTGGAATCCAGGTGCTTGAGAATTCAATGGTATATGAACCATCTGAGTTTGGGGATTCGTCCCTTGAGGAATCGGATTTTGAATTGGGGGATTCGTCCCTTGTTGAATCGGATCTGAAATTGGAGGATTCGTCCCATGATTTTGAGCAGGATCCGTGGTCACCACGGGAACGTTTCCTCCTTGATAGGCGTAGGTTGAGTGTGGTGGAATCTCAACAGTGAATGCTACTATTCGTATATAAGTTGGTTCTCCAGGTTGGCTCCGTGTTCTCGCCATGGTTGTTGTCTTCGTCCCACAAAAGGCGCCAAATGTTATGGAACAAGATTTAGGGTTTCGTTCATAATTAATGCTAGGGTTTGTAAGCGTAGAGCTTTAATAGCTGCGCTCGTGTTCGAGACTGCACGGTCCTTACGAGGTGCCTACATATCTCTGTATTGTGGAGAATCAAGCCAAAACGTAGTTCTGAGGAGGGGTTAAGACCCCTCTATATAGGTGTGTGAACCTAGGGTTTGATGAGAATTCGGAGACTTGATGGATAAGTCTACTTCACAGAAGGTAAGTAGGAGTCGTCTATTCATGGTAACCAGGACTCCTTGAGGCGGTGGATCTAGATCCTTCCTCGAATGGGCCTGACTACAGGTTTGGACGTGGATTCCGGTTATCCTTGACGGGCCTTCATTCATGGATACGAGTAGGCCTTGCACGTGAACAGTGAATGTCTGTGTTCGTGTTTGGGCCTTGGACGTAATTTTCCCTACATAATTAATACATCATTAATTATGTCTTAAGTATTACTTTTTGCCCATATCGCTTTGATCCCTAAAAATAGAAAGCTAAAAACAAAGTATGTTTTTGTCTATTATTTTTTCTTATTCTTTTGATATATATAAATTAAAAAATTTAAATTAAAAAATTTAGGAATAGAAATACATCTCGTATTCTTTACCGTATATTATAGATAATAGATTATTGTCCGTGTTACACACACGTTAGTTTAAAAATTATTTAATAAAAAATATAAATATAAACAATAATAATGATAAATAAAATAAATGAAATATTTTACATTTTAGATCAAATAATATAATTAAGAAAAAAATTAATACATTAATGTCTTATTTTTATATATTATAACAAATACATTTTAAGATTAGTTTAGTTAAACTTTATTTACATTAATATTCTTGCCAAAACTGAAAGGTTAATTCAAAATTATATTAATAAGCTCGTAATGTTTATGATAAATTACATTATTGATATATTAATTTGATCTAAAAGCTTTCCGTAAATGAAAACGGGTCAAATAAGAAGATCGATTAAGACAAACCTAAATATGGATAACATAACTATAAAATGGATTATCCATGGATCAAATTAAAAAATAAATCTAAACCTAAATATGGATACCAAACCTAAAAAAAGGGTTATCCAGCAATTTATAATATATAGATTTATAAAATTAATTTCTTTTTTGAAAATTAAAATATTAAATTTTGATTTCTATTCTCTCTAAATACTTTTGACATACTAACTTTAAAAGAGGTATCTATATTTATATAAATACTATAATATTAATATCAATATAAATATTATAATATCAATATCAAATTTAATTTAAATATTTCATAACAAATTTTCTTTTCAAGTCCTAACTTTTACATAAGAAAATAACTATAAAACACAACTATCTAAAATGTGTTAAAATATTAAAAAAATTAAATCCAATTCTAGATTAAAATCCAAAGTTAAAAAGATGAAATTAAATTCAAATTCAAATCCAATCTTTCGATTACAGTAAAATCTAATCGCAATGGAATGGGTCGAGTGCTCATCGGATTGAATTATTTATCATACTTAAAATATCTTTGTGTGAAGGAAAAAGATAAGAGAAAAAAATTTTATTTGAGTAATTAATTTTTTATTATTGCATATTGTTAGTGTTTTATCTATATAAATTTTATGTTAATTAAATGTTTATCAATTATGACAAGTGACGGTCTAAGAAAATATAACACAAATTGGTAAAAATAAAAAAATAAAAAAAAATAATTTATTTTATCATCTACTTGTATATATTTTGTATCATTATATTGTGTTCACTAATGTGGAACCTAGACAAGATTACTGGCTCGATTTAACTCTTTTTCAGAATTATATTTGGGAAAAAAAGAAAAGAAAAGTAGAGAATACATTTTCACAACTTGTTTTTGCATAATTTTTTTTGTAAAATTAAAACAGCTAAGTTGAAAATTAGTTTTATCATCTACTTATATTTATTTTATATCATTTATATGATGTTTACTAGTGTGAAACCCATACAAGATTACTGGCTCGATTTAACTAATTTTCAGAATTATTTTTGGGAAAAAAAGAAAAGAAAAGTAGAGAATACATTTTCACAACTTGTTTTTGCATAATTTTTTTGTAAAAGTAAAACAACTATCTTAGGTATTGTTATATTAGGTAGACGACATATTTATACCATCATAACAAGCCTACTCAAGTAGCAATGTTCCTTTACAAAAGTAAATAGAGTATTCATTTGAACTAATGATAAGTTTCAATGTACTTGTCTTATATGTTTTTCTAGATAGCTCTTCTGTCTAAATGAGCTTAGAGATTTCCATGCAATAGTCTTATATAGAATAAGTGCAGCTTGGAAGAAGTTCAATGAAGATTGTTCAAGCAGCAAGTTTTAAGAAGACTATTGAAGAATAAAAGTGCAAAAATATCCCTAAGTCATACATCGTGAAGTCTAGAAGAACTATACCGTGAACTAACAATGCTATATCGTGAAGTGGAGGATATCGTGAAGTCATCAATATCGTCAAGTCTAGTAATGCTGTACCGTGAAGTATCATATAGCAAAGTCACATATCGAGAAGTCAATATCCAATACCGTGAAGTGTTATATCGAGAAGTCACATGCTCTAAAAATGTCCATATAGCATACTTGAACTACGTCGTGAAGGTATATGACCAAGTAGCTCAGAGTTTGCGATATCATTACGTAGTTGGTTTATTACAAGACAAAAGAAGGTACAATTTCTAGAAAAGAAGAAACATATTACTGTAGCACATTGTGCATAGAGGTGGTCCTAAACTGGTGTCAAGCCTACGGTTAAAACTCGGAGAGAAAAAATTTGGAACACACAGCTAAAGATAAGGAGAAAAATCAAGATCATGGAGGACTTGCAAAAAGGCTGCATCGTGTCTCATGCAGTACGGGACCTCTAGCTGTTGAATGGAGGGAGCACTACGTATTCTAATTGTATTATTTATAGTGTGCTCCTTCAAAGTCTTTAGTGTGTAGGAGATAGAGGACTCAAAATATAATATCTTTTCTCTCTCTCCGAGCCAAACTCAAGAACTTGTTCTTGAGAACAAGCCAAGAAAAACACCTTCGTTTTTCTTGGGACTGTAGAAACAATTTCTTTATATCTTATATCAAGTGAGTTGATTAAATATTGTGCGTGATGTGCCATTTATGTTTATGCTTTTGCACATACAATATACTTATCCTTGTCGAGTTGTGATATAAAAATCATAAGGTGCACTAATCCGTAAAAAGTATCCAACTAGTCATTCACCCCCCCTGCCTAGTTACTTGAGAGTCTTGTGTCCCAACAAGTGGTATCATAGCAGGCTGTAAATAAACATATAGTAAAAGATCAAGGAAAACATGAGTTCTCAAGAATAGAGCAGCATCAAGACCTCAAAGTCTGATGAGATGGAAGAAGGAATTGTTGTTGGTTGATAAAGTCTCAAACCCCAAGTATAACAGAATACTAAGGTTTGGTTCTTTCGTTCCTCAGACTGAATCTTTAAGAAATTCTCAGAAAACAGCAACAAATCTTATGCAAAAAGCTGCATCTCAAAACACTGATAATATGAAGAGAAAGGAGATCTTGGATGAAGATAATCAGCATATCTCCTACAACTCTATGGATCTAGACTTGGTTGGCTCTGTCTCTCATATTAAAGATGCCAAACAAATCAAGGTTCATACAGAGACTCTCTATGAAGACACTGAAAGATTGAAGGAGAACAAGAGACAGATGCTTACACTTCAATATGAAACCTTCAAGGCTAAACCAGATGAGAACATCAAAAAAGTATTTGAGAGGTTCAAAAAACTGATCTGTGATCTCAAGCTTTTTGGAAAGAGTTAACAGAATGAAGAGGTTTAGAAGAAACTTTTATCAACTCTTCCAGGTTATCTGGAGCCAATGGTGTTAACACTGAGAGAGAAGAATTTATCCAAGGTACGTTTTGTATCTTTATATTATATGGTGAGAGATTATGAGCTGAAGCTGTTTCAAAAGAGATTTCCTCAGTCCCTACATTATATAATGTCCATTACTGAGTATGAACTGAAGAGGAGAAGAGCAGTCAAGAATGAAGCAAAGAGGCTTAGTAAAGTGAAGATGGATGATGCAGTTTGTGAAGAGGAGCAATATGAAGATGACTTCAACACCAAAGAAGAACCTAACAACAAGTTCATGATATTTATGATCAGGAAGCTTCCAGAACTGAAACTTGATGTGAATCAATCACTCAAGACAGGAGCAGGTGAAGGAGGTAATGACAACAAGGGAAGGAAGTTAAAGACTGGCTATGCAACTGATAGGGATAAAGGATCCATGATGAGGTACTGCATTTGTAATGAAGATGGTTAGACTTGGTTGGCTCTGTCTCTCATATTAAAGATGCCAAACAAATCAAGGTTCATACAGAGACTCTCTATGAAGACACTAAAAGATTGAAGGAGAACAAGAGACAGATGCTTACACTTCAATATGAAACCTTCAAGGCTAAACTAGATGAGAACATCAAAGAAGTATTTGAGAGGTTCAGAAAACTGATCTGTGATCTCAAGCTTTTTGGAAAGAGTTAACAGAATGAAGAGGTTTAGAAGAAACTTTTATCAACTCTTCCAGGTTATCTGGAGCCAATGGTGTTAACACTGAGAGATAAGAATTTATCCAAGGTACGTTTCGTATCTTTATATTATATGGTGAGAGATTATGAGCTGAAGCTGTTTCAAAAGAGATTTCCTCAGTCCCTACATTATATAATGTCCATTACTGAGTATAAACTGGAGAGGAGAAGAGCAGTCAAGAATAAAGCAAAGAGGCTTAGTAAAGTGAAGATGGATGATGCAGTTTGTGAAGAGGAGCAAGGTGAAGATGACTTCAACACCAAAGAAGAACCTGACAACAAGTTCATGATATTTGTGATGAGGAAGCTTCCAGAACTGAAACTTGAAGTGAATCAATCACTCAAGACAGGAGCAGGTGAAGGAGGTAATGACAACAAGGGAAGCAAGTTAAAGACTGGCTATGCAACTGATAGGGATAAAGGATCCATGATGAGATACTGCATTTGTAATGAAGATGGTTACTGTGCTGGTAAAAGCAAAGGACCAGATCAAGTCAAATTGGACAAAGCCCATCTGGAAAGTGAAGCAATGCTCAAGGAACAGCTTTCTAGAAACACATCCTTAACAGAAGGATAGTGTTGGGGTGGAACAGATGATGATGAAGAAGAGTATGGATATTTTACACTAATGGCAAAGATAGATGGTGCTGCAGACTCATCTAGCTCAAAAGGGGTAAAAATCTTAACTCGATCTTTTTCATATCCTCCCACTCAATACAAGTATGATAATGTGGTTTATGCTAAATATGGTAGTTATCAATCCTTTATGTCTGGTATATTAAAGGAATTATCTAGAATTCATGATAGGATTGATAAACTTGCAAGCATGTCTTTTACTGGTAGAAGTGGTAAGTATTGTGACAATGATCTGTTGAAAAGGGAAAGACATTTTCTGAATCAGGAACAGGGAGTTTTTAATCTCAAAAATATGCTTATCAAATAAAAACATTCCTAGGAAACATGCACTGAAACTTGATGAAGAACATGTGTTCAGAAAACAACAGTGCATTTCCAAGGATGACCTTACTGATAAGAGAATGTCTCCTGTTAACAAAGAGATTGTTAGAATAAATACTAATTCTACTAGTAAATATATTTTCCCAGAATGATGGTATATGCTTAGATGTTCTTGAGACAGATTTGTTACATGATGATTCAGATGAGCTCTTTGCTTACTTTGAACCTCCCCTAGTCATAGAAAGTGACAATTCCTTAAATGGCAAGAATGATAACCAGTCTGGACCCAATAGTGATTGGGTACCAAAGAAAACTTGATTGTGCTACAGTTGCAGGGCAGAAGAAAGAAAGAAGAATGATAAAGCCCTTCTATCACCAATGGAGGTTGGCTCATGATTGGAACATGTAGATGACAACAAGTTTTTAACATGAGAGATGTCTTGATAAAAATTGAGTTTTGTCATCATGAGAAGAAGCTGGTTGGCAATCAACCTTCATATTATTGACTAGGTAGCAGTGGAAAATCATCACTGAGATTCCACTGAATGAATACTAATCATGGAGATTGATACTTCATTCTAAATGCTGAAAAGTCAATCAGAGTTTAGTGAAAGTGCTAAAGTATGATGATAATCAGAGTTTAGTGTAAGTGCTAAAGTCTGATGACAATCAGAGTTTAGTAAAAGTGCTAAAGACTGATGATGAACCAATTTCAGAAGAATGTTGATGGATGGATTCACAGGGCTCAAGGAAGGTCAGACAAGAAGAAGCGAAGTATCTATATTGGATGAGTCAAACAACTCCAATTGTGCTTATGCCTCATCAAATGAGATGAAGCATCAGACACATGGGGAGCATGTATCTTAGGGGAGCCTCTAATGCTGATAAACTTCACCATGACTTGCTATTTCAAAGATACTTGTGGGCCTCTCACTCAAGAAAACAAGTCATCCAGTGAATCTGTATCTTAGGAGATCAAAAGTGACAACTTTTTTGGATCCAAGAAGGAAAATGACCTACTGGAAAGCTTTCATGGATGTCATCCAGAAAGTTAAAATGGAATAATCATCATCTATAGTAAATCAAGATGATTACTGACTCAACATAAGCTGAATGAAGAAGATCATCTAAAAGTAGGTAAGCCTTTTAGACTCAGATAAACTTATGTGATCATGTATTAGAGCAATGATCAACACCAATGCTCAGAAACCTTAAAAGTTGAAGAGCATTGATTGTGATGTATTGGGACATCATTTTCTGTAATAATCCCAAATTTTGTAATTATGCAAAACCTTGATGAATAGTAACTTTGCTGATTAAGAAATATAATCAGGTCACACTATATAGGACATCTAAGATGGAAATTCTGAGTCCGTATTAGTGTTCGGTAATGAATATAAGTGTA
>PHNY01102193.1:17002-30510 GCA_003724115.2 Anethum foeniculum
ATACTTATATAAAAGAGAAGACGAAGCGTTTATGTGGCGCCTCTCAGAACGTCCCGTTCAATTTTTTGAAATTTTCACAATTTTTTGAATTAAAAATATTAAAAACTACAATTATCTAAATTGTAGCTAATAAGATAAGTCATAATCGAATTTTATTTCTTAAATTAGTAGACGCCATGTCATATAATTCTACAAGGAAGCAAATCTCTATCTTTTATAAAACTATAGTGGATAAGATAAGTCAGAATCCGATTCTATCTCTTAGATTCCAAGTCATAAAATTCTACAAGGAAGCAAATCCTTATTTTTTATAAAATTATAGCGGATAATACAAGTCAGAATTAGATTCTATCTCTTAGATAAACTACAATTACCTAAATTATAGCTGATAAGATAAGTCAGAATCAGATTCTATTTCTCAGATTAGTAGACGCCAAATCCAAATTATAAAATTGTACAAGGAAGCAAATCCATATCTTTTATAAAATTATAGCAGATAAGATAAGTCAGAATCAGATTCTATCTCTTAGTTTAATAGAAGTCAAGTCATATAATTCTATCTTTTTGGTATTTGAAAGCCCAATCAGACACATAGACTTACCCACCAACTCTCCCAACACAAATATAAAGCAACACACCCTTCTTTTTCAGAATTACGTCGGACACAAGTCCAAACATATCACCGCTTGATTCTTGGTTCTCCTTTAACTATATGTGTTATTGTGATTTTATGATTTTAGAATGCTTGATTTATTTTGTTATTTGAATGCAGCTTTTGTCCGGGTAAACTTAAGGATGTTATGGATCGGTTAATTTTAGAGGTTTATTTTATTATTCAGGCTATTTAATTGTAAAACACATTATATGATACTTAAATTTAAATAATTAACCTTTAATTATTTTATATCAAAAATAGTCAAAAAGATGTTGTAATATCATATTTAATAATAATAATAATAATAATAATAATAATAATAATAATAATAATAATAATAATCAATATTTAATAATTTTTTTAAAATATTACTATAGTGTCGCCACGAAACGTGACATATTATTATTAGTCGATCGCCTTTCAATCTATTACAAGTAAGAGAACACAATAGCTAGTATATATGTTCTTTTTAGTATTGTTCAGAATATAAGAGTTTAGAAATTAATAATTTGGTCTTGAATATACGAACTATTATATCTTTATTATATAATATACATAAGAGTGATCTTATCCAAATTTTTGGTAGTCATGGTCCCTCACTACCAATGTAATAAGGACCGTTAGATCTTGAAATAAATAAATGATAGCTGTTGGATTAAAATAAAGGAATATTCTATATTTAATGATCTAAGTCAAAATTAATTAGGTATCCTAAGTTGAATAGATTATTTAAGTAGATATCATAAATTGAGTAGAATATTTAATGCGAAATTCGTAACTATCTTTTCTTTTCGGCTTGTGAATAGTTTTACATAGATAATACTTTTTAAACCATCACTGACAAAGATTATGTTGTGAGCTTCGCGTGGGCGGTAAAATCGTCAAAATCTGACTTTTAAAACTCAAGATAGAACCAAAATAAATCAAACGAATTGTGAAATTTTTTTTAGAGTTCGATACTCTCTACATATTTAAATTTATAATATATATAACTTCATATTAACAAAAAAAATTAAAATTAAAATCTTATTATTAACATATTAGTATACAATATTCATAATTTCTTACGAATATAAATTTATTATTCAACTTTTAAGGATAAATTAATATATAATATTTATATTAGTAGATTAAGTACATTAAACAAAATCTAATTTTTAATTTATTATTTTCAAATATTTTAGCAAACACTTTGATAAAGAGTTGGGGGAGAAATTTGAGATTGTTCTTACGAAAAAATACGTGTAATGTATGAAGTTTTAATGATATGGGTCATAAATTAACCCTAGAAGGTAATTTATGCGATATTAATTAGACCTAGCTTGGTCCGAGAGAAAGACTTAACCAATAAAAAATTGAATCATTAATTATGTAATAAGATAAGGAGAATTGAGCCGTATCCAACGGCCCTAGAAGGCCTATCTAAGGTGAGGGGCAGAAAGAGAACATATGAGATTGATGCTGCTCACACTACTAAAAGATCAACTGGATTTGTAATCTTGTTTATTAACCTTATTCGTAAGCTTGGTTAGGTTTTGCAAGCCCAGTCGGCTATATTATTAATTAAAATTCATAATTTATGATATAGCCAAGTCAACAGCTCATCAAAGGTATCCTATTAAGGATATAACTCCTAAAAGGTAATCGTCAAGGTACTTTAGTCAATAAGGAGTCTGTTTCCTTACGTTGTAGGACTCCAATGCCTAATCAAACATGAAGACTTGCCCACCAAGTCTCCCAATCACAGTCCAATTCAGGGACTCATCACCTATATAAGGGGCCTGACCCCTCAACTCAAAACTACGTTTTTTGACTTGATCCTTGGCATAGTGCAAGGTACGTAGGCATCTTGTAAAGGAAGTATTAAGTCACGAAATATGAGACCAGTCATTAAAACTTGAAGCTCTCTAATCCTAACTCTAAAAATATTAGTTTTAATCCATAACATTTGGTGCCGTCTATAGGAAAACAACATCAACCATGGCGAGAACACGAAGCAGTACTGAAACCGGAACTCAAGTAGAGACCTCCATTGTTGAGGTCCCTCAAGTAACTCACACTGAAACTTCTGTTACTACGGAGAACCCGATTACTCAAATCCAAGGGAAGAATCCTCAAACTCAAGATCAGCAAGGGTCGAATCCCCAACTGCAGATGGTGGTTTCTCCCTTGAGCACCCAAGCTCCTAGACTCGAGATCTCCACCACTGTCCATTCGTTTCGGGCGAATGTTAATCCTACTTATGGGATGCCCCTGTACCCCGATATTGGGGGAGCATACTTGTGCAAGAAGGCAGGGGGCAATCGGCTCCTTACGTCCTAGGCCTGGACCCAATCCCAGAAGGACGTAAGTATTCTGGTCCATACACTGAAGACGACACTGATCCGTCATCTGAAGAGGACATAGCTCCTAGAATAAGGCGTCCCATATTAGAAGTTCAAGGAAGGACTCAATCTCAGGGACAACAAAGGACGATCCCTCATTAACATAGTAGAAAGGATTCGTGATCATGAAAAAGGAAAGTCAAGGAGTACAGGAACGACTGGAGGATCAAGCCATGCAAGGGACGAGCCCCCAATTATTGATCTAGACGAGCCCCCACGAAGGAGAAGAGTTGAAAACCCAAGGGTTGATCCCAATGACCTTCTACCATTAGGAGATCTCGATGATCCAACCCCCCATTCACGGAGGAGATTATGAATGCTCATATCTCAATAGATTGTATTGAAGTGCAATCCTTTTCCGTTGGGTGTACCTTCCAAACAGATGACTGTCTTTTTCACCAGGAAGAGATTTAAACTCCTTGTACTTAGACATCATAAAATTCAATCTATTCTTATCTTCAGTTCCTTCCACTATAGCTTCAATAGTTTCCCACATGTGCTTAGCACTGACACAATTCTTAATTCGATGGTTCAAGCTGGAATCCATTGACTCAACTAAAATCGATCGAAGAGTTGTATCCAGTGCAATTAATTCCTTGTCCCTATCAGTATATTCAGACGGATCCTTTGGGATAAACTCTTGAGGAACTCTATTGTCTTTGTCTGTAAGTACATGAATATCCTTTCTTGGTACAAACGGACCACTCTATAAAATATCCATACTGTCTTGATTTATTACTCTCATGTACAAAGTGATCTTCTTCTTCCGAAATTTATAGTTTTCTTTACTAAACAAAGGAACCTTGATGTTACTAAATGTCCAAGTATTCATATTTTCTAGATCTGAAAAATTTCTGTAATATAACTTCTCAAAATACAATAACCCAAACAGTCAAAACACCAACACCAACACCAAATAATCAATCAAACGAGAACAACCAAGAACACTACAACCACAACCCAAATTAAATCTACACCAACGAAAGTAATCCTAGTCCCCGTAATACCAACAACAACATAAAACTTGTTAATCTAACGGATCTGATCTACATATCGATCAACAAGCTCTGATACTAATTGTTAGGTCCATTGGTCAAATACAGGGGGTGAATGTATTTGTGTTCATTTTTTGAAACTAATTGTAGCGGAAAATAAAAATCAAACAAACACAACAAGATCCGGGGTTAAAATTCTTTTATTAAGAAATATAACCATGAAGATTTGCTTACAATCACGAAATAAAAATATTTGGTGCAACAAAAGAAACAAACACACTAGAGAAATAAACTATGAAGATCTAGTGTTTGCTCTATTACTCTAAGTTAAAAAGCCCTTATAAGGATGAGCTATAAAATCGAGCGTTACAAAATGTAAGGTTTGGTTGTATCTCACAATAATTTAATCCACTCGATCTCCAAGAAATAAATCTCTTTAATCAAGAGTATTAAATATTGTGCTACGATTGCCAAAAGAGCAAGTCGTGATACGTACTAGGGATAAAGATCCGCTAGAAGAAATACAAGATGAAAGGAATAAACTCTTCTAAGAATATCAAAAGTAGATCTGAAAAGTTATTGCTTTATCTTGCTCCTTTAATGGCTTCTTTCTTCTAGATCTCTACCACTTGTATGTATATGTGTGTATAATCAATGCTTGGTGGTTGCTCTAGTGATTGCTGATTGAAAAGGATTAAACTGCTACTTTTATAGTGCTGAAACCCTGATTTTTGAGGTTATAAGACTATCCGTAGAGCTTTTAATACTATTGGTAAGACTATTCATGAACTAGTAATATAATCGGTAACATTATCCATGAACTAGTAATACAATCGGTAATACTATCCTTGAATCAGTAGTACAATTGGTAGTACTATCAAATTAGCCTAGTAATACTATCGGTAAGACTACTAGATAGTATTACAGCTCAATTTCATAGTAATTTCACTTATTTTCTCAATAAAAATACTTTCTGTTAGTCTTTTTGAGCCATTTATTCTCCTGTATCAATCTTATTTAATTATAATAACTTAAAATTAATTAAACAATCAATAACTTACTAAATAAATTAATTCTAATCAATTTATTTATATAAGCCAAACAATTGGTTTAATTAATTACAAGAATTGAAACTAAATTCTTTTAATCCATCCATCCAAATAGAGCAATCCAAATCATATCACTTGACTACTTAACAATATTTAAAATAATAATACTTTGTTTCCCTTCACAGATCACTGACGCCTAGTGCAATGGTCTGGTTCACAAACGACTAGTTCCGCTCTTAGGCCTTCGTATTATAAACTTTACAGACCATCGTTAAACTGAGCTCTTTATTGACAAAACCACTGAAATATCCCGGTCTTTACTTGTATCAACACAAATTTCTTCGAATACCCTTAAACATTTTTTCCACTGATTGCTTGAACATATTAATGAACTTCTGATAGTGCTTTGTCAAGGATTTCTTCCCTATAGTCTGTCTTGATCCATTTATATACCAAATGTTCAACTTGAATGATTCCAGTGATCATAGTATTATTTTCAAGTCCTGTTCTATGTTGAGTTATCAAACTAGGCATTGTTGAGATGATATTTAGCTTCATTCTTGCTCAACCGTACCTTTCTTAGAAGCCACAGATTTGGAGGCCTTATTCATCAGAGCAAGCCTGTCAACGTTTTGATCGGCCATTGATATTATAAGAAGCGAGCTTTGAACCCAGAAAAAGGTAGGAAAAGAGGTGAAGAAGATGAAGATGCAAATGGATCTTCAATCAAAAACCCAGAAAACCTAGGAGGTGGAGGTCATCGGTGGCCGGAAACACCTTCTTGGAGAGGAAGCTACTAAGAATTCCTTGCAGGGAAATGCTTTAGAAAGAAAATGCAGAGCAGTGAAATTTTAAAAAGTAAAAAGTGAAGTGAAGTTTTACTTCACGAATGCCGGTCAATGGGCCGGTTGCAAGCCAAGGCAACCGGTTGTAATAGGAAAAAGCCCATAAAGCCCAAATAAAGGCCCAGGATCTCGAAACTTGGAGAAGTTTCTAGAAAGTTAAAAAAAGAAGAAAAGAAAGAAAAAAGAAATTATCCATTAAAGATATGTTGGTCCAAAGCCCATTACCAAGGTATAAATATGTTTATATGTATACTAAGATTTTTTAGAAATCCAAGCCTAGTTAAAGGCCCATTATAAGACTAGAATTTTAGTCGTATTCTAGTCTTGATGATCAGAGTCCTAGTCATGATAACAAGAGATTTCTAGTCGTATTAGGCCACGACAAGGAGAAAAGAGGGTCATAACATGACTAGAATCTTAGTCGTATTCTAGTCGCGATGACCAGAATCATAGTCGTGACGACAAGAATTTTCTAGTCGTATTAGGCCACGACAAGGAGAAAAAAAGGTCATAACACGACTAGAATCTTAGTCGTATTCTAGTCGTGACGAAAAGAGTTTTCTAGTCGTATCAGGCCATGACAAGGAGAAAAAAAGGCCATAACACGACTACAATCCTATTTGTATTCTAGTAGTGATGACCAGAATCCTAGTCGTAACGACTAGAGATTCTAGTCGTATCAGGCTACGACAAGAAGCAAAAATGTCCATAACACGACTAAAATCCTAGTCGTATTCTAGTCGTGACGACTAGGATCCTAGTCGTGATGACAAGGAAATCCTAGTCGTGTGAAGCCACCACTAGGAAGTAATCACATGCCTTAACACGACTAGGACCCAAGTCGTGTGACTAGGAATTCTAGTCATTACGACTAAAATCTAAGTTGTGGACGACAAGGGAATCCTAGTCGTATGAAGCCACGACCAGGATTCACTATCTGACATGACAAGAATCCTAGTCGTGACGACTAGGATCCCAGTCTTTACGACTAGGAATCCTAGTCCTAGAAGATTTTCTGAAAAATTACTGAAATATTAGGAAAAATTAAGAAAAATACCTGGAGGTACGAAAAAATTACGAGTAATGCTTGTTAGTATCATCAAATTCAAATGAAATTAGGAAAAGGTATAGAAAAATATGGGAAAATTATACAAATTTTCTTGAGGTATGAACAAGAAGTTATTTGAAATATGAAACCTTGAATAAGGCCAATCGTTGTTAATGTGTAAGTCGCTCCACACTTTTCGCTAAAAACGATACTTGAAGAAGGGCACAAGATAACTTAACTTCTACGAAACCTCGAGCAGGTTTCCTATAAGTTAGGGGCAAATGATATGGGTCAGAAATTAACCCTAGAATATAATTAATGCATATTAATTAGACCTAGCTTGTTCCGAGAAAAAGACTCAGCCAATAAAAACTTGAAGCCTTAATTATGTAATAAGATAAGGAGAATTAGGCCGGATCCAACGGGCTTAGAAGACCTATCTAAGGTGATGGGTAGAAAGAGAACATATGAGATTGATGTTGCTCACACTACTAAAGGATCAACTGGATTTGTAATCTTGTTTATTAACATTATTCATAAGCCCAATTAGGGTTTGCAAGCCCAGCGGGCTATATTATTAATTAAAATTCTTAATTAATGATACAGCCAAGTCAACAGCTCATCAAAGGTATCCTATTAAGGATATGATTCCTAAAAGGTAATCGTCAAGGTACCTCAGTCAATAAGGAGTCTATTTCCTTACGTTGTAGGACTCCAACCCCCAATAAAACATGAAGACTTGCCTACCAAGTCTCCCAAGCTCAAGAATCTAACTATAGACATTTTTTTTAATTAAGTACATAAATTTGTAGCATATCCCAGTCCTTGTACAAAAGCCTATAATATGAAATATGATAACCCATTATGGTAGGAAGTAGATACCAAATTCCAATAATCTTTCTTCAATTTATAATATTAAAAAGACTGGTTGGAGAATCAAATAAAAGGCGACGGAAGTCTTAAAATTTTTTTACTGCTTGGACTGATGTGTATTAATAATTATACATCGTCTATAATATTTTTGAGCCCCTAAAACTTTTGTGCCCAGGACGGTCGACCTAAATGCCCTCCCTCTGGGCCGAGCCAACATCTAGCTGGAACCGGTTACCAACTTAAAAGTGAAAAGAAAGAAGGTAATCACTATATAGTCATGCATATTTATTATTCACTCTAATGCCGACAACTAATCCAAATTCTCTAATGCGGGTAACTAATCCAAATTTCCATTATTAATTGAGTAATGCAAGGTACATCAAAAATATTTCCCAAACACATTATGAGCTTTGATTTGGGGTTACATATTGCGCGGTCTCATATTATTATTTTCTTAAGAGGAAGCACCTTGGCAATATGCCTACATACTATTTCTTCAAACAGACGACATTCATATTTCACCTCATATTCCTCATCAATTTCTTCTCTAAAACATACATTGTATCTGATAGTTCTTCGTGTTTGAGAATCACCAACATACTGAATCTCCTCTACTTGATAACTAAAGAGGTTCCATCAGATTGTAGCAGCGCACACTCATAATACAGAACATTTATCATTTCCTTCTGAAAGTCCTTGAATATGTCATTTGTATAAACCTCTTGAAATTGCCTTTCTAGAACATGATATGTGACGCAACGAATAGTGGTACTCAATGAATCAGTATCAACATCAACTTCTTTTTCCACCCTATCTTTTAAAGCAGTGTCATACCTCCTTGCAAATTCTCGCAGAGATGTTTTAGCATTAACATAGCCATCAAAAAATGAATACATACTTTCACTTCTCTGTCAGAAATAATTTTTCTCAAAACAAGGTATCCATCTATGTCTCTCTTCATACAAACCTATTAACCAATCATTATTTTCCAAATCATATGTAGACATCATGTCACTCTATCCTAATTTAAAAGTATCAACATCAATGGAATCATAAACAACATTCTGAAACTGAAACTTTAGTAATTCATATTCCTTATGCCCTCTTAATTTTTCGAGATTCCTTTTCATAATATGTCATAAACACCATTGATGGCGTACTTCGGGAAAAACATGTTCAATTGCATTTTTCATTGCTCGGTCTTGATCAGTTATTACAACATTTGGTGGAATATTATGTTAATTTTTGTGCCCTAGACAACACTATTATGTTTTAGTATAAGACATTTGGATTATTAATATTAATGTTATATCGATTATTCGTTTATAATTTATTATGTCTTAATTTACTGCGATATAATTGTTAGATTAATAAATGTCCTTGGAATATGATATGCATTCTATATCTCTAAGTACGTGACTTCGAAATGAGATTTTGATAATAATATCAATATACCTAACGGTCCCTAGTCAAGTATTATTATTAAGGGACAATAATAATGCATTAAGACTAGTGTGTTTGTTGACTGATAATCACATCTCATTGATCATAGGTACAAGGATACTAAAGTCAAAACACAAGCACATGTAAATATATAAATGGTGCTGGATAGACCCAATGTGAGATTCTACATGTATGTTGTGTCATAAATAATTCTCACAGTGATAATGATGTAATGGTCCTTAGACTTGAAATTATTATAGTTCTATATGAGAATTAATATACTTTGATTACATTAAAAGTTACCTTTGACCGGGTAATGATAAAAGTGTACTTTGGGTATATTATGAATCGTACGAGAAATATGAATTATCTAGAAAAGATTTAACTCTTCTATGTTAGGAGTAATATTATTGGCCTCTAGTATGAGTTAGATTATGAAATGCGTGACCGCGCTCAAATGTTGATTTGATATGATAGTCTACTCATTGATCAAGAAAACCTGGATTTACTATGAAGGGGATGACACATAACATGTCCCGAGTTTAATCTATAATATGTGGTTAAATGGATTATATTACATTGTACATTATTCATAAAAGGTTTAATCGATCACCGATTTAATTATTATTACTTGGGTAGCAATGATGTATTACCATACGCCGCTCTTTGTTTATAATTTTAATATGAGATATTAAAATTATTTCCAACGTAATAATAACCTAACGGATCGTATAAAGAATGCTTAGAGGAATATTTAATTTTAATTCAAATTTGAATTAAATAAGTAAATTTGAATTATTTATTTTTAATTGAGTTAGACTTAATTAGTAGAATAAATAGAATTTGAATTTACTATTATTAAATCGAAACTCAGTTGGGATAATTAAGTGAGACTTAATTAGACAATAAATAGGAATTTCAGATTTAATATAACTCTAATTAATATTAGGGTTAGAATTCATTTTTCCTTTCCTATTTATATTCTCATGTGGCTGATTAAGAGAGTTACGTTTTTATAAGATAAAAACACAAACCCTGACGGCTACTAGAGAGAGAGAAGAAAAAGAAGAATAAGTTTGATTTTGAGTGCTAGTACATCTCCTTCTCCGCTCAAGCATTCTTGTGGATAGCTTTATGGCGTAGATCGCTCAAGGTGGGATACATGGTGATTGATAAAGTTAGGACCTCCATCTGTTAACCAATTCGTAAAGTTTCAGAAGGTAAATAAATCTTATCTACGAATTAAATCTCTATTTTTCGCATGGATTATGCGTTAGGATTTTGAGTTTTTTGGTTTTTATCGTTTTAAATTACTGTTTCCGTTGAGTATTAAGCCCCGAAACCCAACATATTAGACATGCAAGTTCCCCCCTTTGAACAACCATATGAATGTTGGTGTGTCTTCAAAATCAAACCACAACCTAAAAATATTGATTGTCCATGATGATTAACTAAAACAAGAGGCGCGAATGGCATATCATATTTATTGGTCAAATATGTAGTATTAAATGTAAGAACATCTCCAAACTCTCTATAGGCTGCTCTGCATCGAGCATCAGCCCAAAAATTTTTATTCCTATTTTCATCATCAAGCTCTATGGAATAATAAAACTCAGGATCCATTGATTGTGGCTTACTAAAATAATCTTAGAGGACAATAACATCACCCTCTACCAATCTCAACCTTCTTATTGTTCTCATAAACTTTCACAATCTTTTTTTATTAAAATTCATATTTTGATAACCCCCATGTTCAACCACAAGAGCATTATAACTCTTGTTCATCAGAATAACAACTTCATCATACAAATTAAGACTTCACTTTGCGTGCTTCGTCAATTTTCTATTGCATCGAAAATGATACGCTTTACTTGGACTCAAACTATGATTATTTTCATTATTGAATTGAGTTACACGACATTTATCATCTTCCATTCTTTTTGCACAAAGTCTTGCCTTATATTTTGATTTCGCAATAGGTTTGGGGTTCAAAGTTCAAAATATCTACCACTTTTCTTGCCGAATTACCATATCTGTGACACGCTCCTGTAAAATATGTGTTAACCCATTTAATATTTCTAGTATTTCTTATCATAATTCTAAACCCATTTTGTAGACCATATCGTCTATTCTTGAACTCTAGTATCGAAATTGAATAACATATATACCACCGGAGGAGAAAGCTTCTCAACAGATTCAGTTTCAACATTTTATTCTTCCTTATTTACTTGATTTTCTAAATCTTTATTTTCTTGATTGTCTCCTTCCTCGACCTATTGTTTTTCCAAATCAAAACTGATATTGCTGCCCATAAAACAAACCGATGAATCTTAACATTACATATATAAATACGTGTGCATTTTAATTCTTATGATTCAAAACAGAATAGGTACTAAAGTATGGAGTACCTGATCATGGACAAGAATATGTCGGGAAGTAGAAACGTGTTGATATTTTATGTTGTACACAAAAGTAAAAACGTGTATTATGTTTTAGTTTACATTATTTTTTATGAGAAAAATGTAATATAAATTAATTTAATTAAATTTGATAAGAGGGATGGGAGGAAGTAGGTCATGTGCAATTCCCAAAAATTTGGTAGTAAGTTTGTAGTGTTTAAAGATGTGTGCTAAGATTTATTTATTTTATATAGTTAAATAAAATACTATCAATAAATTTATCAATGTGTTACATATTTTTTTTATAGGTTACTTGATGAATGTTAATTAATTGAGGGAGATGGTTGTGCAAACCAGTATTTTACGCCTTATTATAATCTTCATTAGTTATTACAACATTTTATTTAAAAATCTTAGTAAAATAAAGAAAGAATTCTTTTAATTAAGTATATAGTATTAATTATATATATATATATATATCATAAAAAAGAGAAGAAATTCAACGAAAGGCGGGAAAAAAATTAGTATTGATGGATGGCGTCCAAAACACAAACTTAATTCCCCATTCAGCTTTACCAAACTAAATGTAAATGGAAAAATAGTTTAAAAATAAGCATGCCACGTGATGCCAGACCCTTGTTATGAAAATACCTATTCGAAAATATTCTAGAACCTTCTAGATTGTGTATGGTTAAATGACACCTAAAAATCATATCAAGGTTTCTGATTTATCATTTTGATCATTTGTTTTGGGTTTAGTGGGAGAATATTGTGTGAGAGAGCTAAAATGCGAGTGTGTACATTTGTATAACCAGAATATGGATAGCGACACAATACATGGAAGGAGAGCTGAACAAATGGGCATCATCGACTTACCAGCTCCAGAGAAAGCTTGTGCAAGCTATCTTGTCCTCATTACTTCCGGCGTTGAGGTTCAATCTTCTTTCTCCTTGATTTGTCCAAAATCCGTAGATTTTCAGGTTCGATTTAATTGTAAGATCACTTCATTTTTTTCAAGTGGTTGAATACTTTAACATATATTAAGTTTGTTTCTGCATTTTCATAAAAATGACGATAATACATGTGGTGGTTAGTTGTGCTATTTTTGTTGGAGCCGATCATGTTGTTGTGGAACCTCCAAAGATAACGATCTTTCTTGTACTGTATGATATAATGATATATGTGTTATGCAAACTGAGGATGAAATATATTATTCATTTTTCATCCGCAAGTAGATCATGTCAGCATTTGATTTCAAATAAAAATTTGATAAAAAAATCGAATACAGTTATGACTTGTTGGTGCACTTAATAGTACTCCAATTATATCATAATTGTTAACTTATTTAACTTTTTACGGTTAATTTGACCAATTGATTAAAACTTAATATTTTTTCTCTTACAATTAATTATACATACTTTTTAACAATATTAATTTTATAATTATTATATATATATATATATATATATTGATATGGACAAAAAATAAACCTTAAAAACATAATTAATGTTGTATTAATTATGTATGGAAATTAACTTCCAAGGCCCATTCACGAACATGAACATTACTGTTAATGTCCGAGGCCCAATCACGAACACGAACGAAGTATTCCGAAGTCTGTCAATGTTAGGTCCAAGAGGTACATACAGGGGGGGGGTGAATGTATGTTCTTCCTTTTTCAGAAAAGATGCAGCGGAAAATAAAACTCAAAACGAAATAAACAAACACACAGGGATTCCGGGGTATAATTCTTATATTAAGAAATTAAACCTCGAAGGGTTGCTTACACCTTTGAATCGAATGTTCAAAGTATCAAA
>PHNY01102271.1:5529-20454 GCA_003724115.2 Anethum foeniculum
CTTGTGTTATCCAATCATGCACATATTATAAGTACATATTATTACTCTTAGTTTTAACATAAAAATTTAATATTTCGTTTAACTTAATAAGTATCTCACTCACCTTTTTTTTCTCCTTTGTATTTTATCTTTGTCTCCCTCTACATTTTTTTCTATTTATGTGAGTGTTTATACATGTGGCTGAGTATAATTTATTGTTAATTACATCATATATATTTAAATTTACAGGATACGAAATGTAGATGATCCTTAACAGAGTTACCTCAAGGATAGTACAGAATATGTATCTAGGCATAAGTTGCATATGTACATATTTTTTTAAATTGATGTTTATGTTTTATAGAATGTAGACCAGATAATGAAATTCACTTTTAATCAAGTTTATCTAAGCATGTATAATTGAACAATATATTATTGTGTACTATATTAATATATGTTTAATATTTTCATTACAATTATTATTTATTTTACTATGAGCTTTGAACTTTTTTTCTTTTTCGGTAGTTATGTTTTTCTTTGTATATACTTACTCGTGATAGATTTTTTTTTTGGTTATATTTTTATGAATTTGTTTGTATATTTCTAAGGAACTGAATAATTACTTGTGAACTAATTTACATTTGTATCTATCATAAACTATTTTCGAAATCGTATTTGGTGTATCACTTGCTCACAACCATTCGTAATATTCATGGAATTGAATTCGTCAAAGAAATCAAGTTTTAATTTTATAAATCTTACTCATAATTACATTTGTCTACATTAATTTATGATGTTTGCAATTTTAATGTTATTTTACTTTTAGTAGTTTGTGCATTTCTTAGATTTTAAATGTTTATCATGTTTATGTTTTCACTTGTATTTGTTTGTTTCCTTAATTATACAAATATGCGACTTATGATTAAAATTAATTTGATTTGATCTTTAATAGAAATATGTACATTTTTTGTTGGAAGACCTTGTGTCATACATTGTAACTTTACATCCTGGATATTTAGTTAATTTATCTTCTTTTTGGTTGAACTTTTAATTGTAGAGTGAATTGCGAGATTAACAACGACACCGAGAAACCTTTTAAGTAAAAATTTTAGATATGTCTATTTTTTACAAAAGAAATTTATGAATGTATGTAATGTATATACATATATGATATAATAAATTTTTATGATCTTGAACTGATTTATGTACCATAATTGTGGGCTATTCAGAAGGAAGACAGTTCAGATTCTCTAGATGTTGAAGATCTTTCTGATAATGAAAATGAACTTGAAGTTGTTCCAGATGGAGATGATAATGAAAATGATCATGGAAATGGACATGATTCTGATTCTGATGGTAATGGTCGAGGTGCAAATGGTGACAGTGGAAATGCGGAGGAGCATAGTTAAACTATTTCTGGAACCAGTCCTCAAGTATCAGATTCTGCAGATCAAACTGGTAACAACTTAGGGGAAGCAGAACAAGGATCCGCTAGTCAGACTCAACAGAATGTGAAACTTGCTGAATCATCAAGGGCTAATCTTCCTAAAGCAACAAATTGGAATAGATCTCACACTGAGGATCTAATCATTGGTGATGCAAGGCAAGAGTTCAGACTAGAAGAGCTATTGCAAATGAATGTATATATTTTGGTTTCTTATCTCAAATGGAATCAAAGAAAGTTGATGAAGCTCTTGGAGATCCAGATTAGGTGATTGCTATGCAAGAGGAACTCAATCAGTTCGAAAGACAGAAAGTGTGGAAGCTTGTACCCAGACCTAAAGATAAATTTGTTATTGGCACTAAGTGGGTTTTCGGAAACAAGCTTGATGAAGATGGTATAGTAACAGGGAATAAGGAGAAACTGGTTGCTAAGGGATATTCTCAAGAAGAAGGGATTGATTATGAGAGACGTTTGCACCAGTTGCTAGACTTGAAACCATCAGGATATTCTTAGCATTTGCAGCACATTCAAACTTCAAGGTATATCAGATGGATGTGAAAAATACTTTTCTGAATGGTGAGCTTGAAGAAGAGGTCTATGTGGAGCAACCTCTTAGCTTCATAGATCCTGAGTTTGAAGATTTTGTTTATTTTCTCTTTAAAGCTCTTTATGGTCTTAAGCAAGCACCAAAAACATGATATTACACTCTCTCTGAATTCTTACTTGATCATGGTTTTACTAGAGGTGTCATAGATAAGACTCTATTTTATAAAAAGCATAAAAATGATATCATACTTGTGAAAGTTTATGTTGATGATATTATATTTGGGTCTACGAATGATGAACTTTGTGCAAGGTTTGCTAAGTTAATGCAGAGTAGGTATGAGATGAGTATGATAGGTGAGCTGAATTTCTTCCTTGACTACAAGTGAGTCAGAAGCCAGATGGTATCTTCATTTGTCAAACGAAGTACATCAGGGATCTTCTGAAGAAATATAATCTGAAAGATTCATCACCTGCCAAAACTCCTATGGCTACTGCCACTAAACTTGATCAAGATAAGTCTGGTGAAAAGTTGGATATCACTAAATATAGAGGCTTGATCGGATCTCTACTCTACTTGACTAAAAGTCGTCCAGATATAATATTTGCAACATTCTTGTGTGCGAGATTTGAAGATGATCCTAAGGAATCACATCTGATAGTTGTCAAACGAATTTTTAGATATCTGAATAGTACTCCTAATCTTTGTATTTGGTATCCTAAAGATACGGGTTTGATCTCATTGGCTATACAGATTCTGATTTTGCTAGTTGTAAGATTGATCGGCAGAGTACTTCAGGAAGCTATCAGTTTCTTGGAAGAAAATTGGTTTCATGGTTTAGCAAGAAGCAGCATTCAGTTCCTACATCTACTGCTAAGGCTGAATACATTGCTGCTGGAAGCTGCTGTTCTCAAATTCTGTGGATGAGAAACCAACTCCGATACTATGGACTTGATCTGAATTATATTCATATCTTCTATGATAATACAAGTGCCATTGCGATCTCAAAAAATCCTGTCCAGCACTCAAGGACCAAACATATTGATATAAGGTATCATTTCATTCGAGAGCACATAATGAATGGTATTGTGGAACAACACTTTGTTCCTACAACTGATCAAATTGTAGACATTTTCACAAAGCCACTTGATGAAGCTACTTTCAACAAGTTGGTTAGTGAACTTGGTATGTTAAGTTTATCCAACTAGTTGGAAATCAACAAATGTAATTTGATTAGGACAAATATTACAACACCTATGATGATGCTGTGAGGTTTTGTGAGTTTATTTACCTATATTCATTCATTTTCATAGTTTTGAAGCTGGTCGATTGCCATGTTTTTCATGATTATATGTTATTTGGTAATAAAGTTAGTATTGAAGCAATATATAAGTATTTGAGTGCCTTCTTGATATATGTTCTCTTTGATGCAAATGCTTATGATATTGATATTTATTGTAACACTCTCATATCATGCTCTAATAGATAAATCTTGGACTGCACTGATAACATGCTTGTTGCATGGTTGCTCTGATAATGTCATGATGTATTCTCTGATAGATCCTGACTCTGATATTATGTGAGGTTCATTTTTGGATCATGTATAACTCTGATTTATGATTCTTAATATATGTGCTAGAATAAATTTGCAGCATAACTACAAATAGTTGTGATATGTCAGGAATATAGTATAATTGGTACAATCTTGTTAATTTCTCATATTTATCATATTCTTGACATGACAAATTTTATTTTACTCTGATACACTATATACTGACATGATAAAAGTCTTGTTGCAAGTTATAAATATATTTGGTATAGACTTGTTGAATTATTTTGTCATGATATAAGTGTGTTGAGACCTCTATTCCTTATGATTCTGCACCTTAGAGCATCTCCAACCATATTAGGTATAATGGTTGGCTAAATTAATATAAAATAATAGTTAATTATATTATAGAGAATGAAAAAGTACTTTTTCTCCAATAGTGTTATCTATAATTGTTGGCTATATATTAAAAGATACATTTTATCATTATCAATTAAAGACAAGTTGTGAGGTGGCAATATAAGAGATCTTAAACATGAATTAATAATGGTAAGATGATGAGATGGTGTATTATAGAGAATTGTAGTGGTTATACAAATATAGCCAACCAATCTAGATTATGTAAAATAAATTTTGCTAAGGGCATATGGTTGGAGATGATTACTATGGAAATTAGTTAGATAAACATAATGCCACATAGGATTTAGCTAAGGGTTTTGAATGCAATGGAGATGCTCTTACTATTCAAATGGAAACATCATCTACTCTGATAAAAAAAGGAATAGGTAATGTGAAAGGTATGACCCTATCTCAAAGTCATCATGTACAATCTTACCGTGCTCTTAATTTTAAATCCTATTATGCTTAGGATAGTTCTTACCCCATGTATTCATTGTACAATGAACTGTTATGTGCTAATAAGACTGATATGCCTAACAAGATTGTTTTTCAGTTGTTAATGAGAGTATAAGATTGCTTATAGGAATGTGAAAGACAATATTGCTGAGATATCCTTCATAAATCCATGTGGTTTGATTCTAAGATAAATTTCTTTGACTCTGAGGTTATAAGTTCTGGGGATACTCTGCTTTTAATTCATGGATACTCTAATCCGGAATCTTGAAATGCTTGATTTACAACCCTTAGTGATCTTAGGAGCTGACTATGAGCCTATTAAAGCAATAAGTTCTGACCAAAGTCATAGAACCAAACACTCCTCAAACAGTATCCATTACCTTGCTTCGATATTTACACATTTTTCTCTGATACACCTGATTTTTATTGAGAGATCAACTTGGTGTCAGACAAATACCATTTGGTTTTGGAGTTGAGTTGAGAATGAGGGAGATAATGCCAAGCAGCACTACATAAGAAAGGAATAGTCAACCCTACAGCTATGTCTCTCAGTAAAGTAGTGGAGTATTCAAACCTAGAGATATCTGTGAGCTCATCTGTATTCTCTCAAAAGAATATAGAGCTGAAAAGGCATATAAACTGTTACTAGGTGCATTCTCCCAACAGAATGTAATCTATTGAAATTCGCATGTCAACCAGGGCATCTGAATGAGAATCACTAACCCTTGAAATTAAATATTTTCTATGTATAAGTGAAATTCACACACAATGAGGGTATTGACGTGAAAATTGTTGTTAAACCATATTAAAGTCAATAACAATAATTTGGTTAAGGTTCTGAGATCATGATCTTATGGCCTTATTCTATGATACATGTCTTCAATGACATAAGAAGAAATCTCTGATCTCTAATGGCATATCATTGATCAGTGATTATCGTACCAAAATTCAAATCTAGAAATGATTTTGACTTTAAGTCAAAATTGCAACTTAGGAATAATGAACTCAGATTTCATCTGACAAGTTTATGAGGTATGCTTCCTCATAGAAGTTGAGGGATATCGGGAATTCTTCCACCGAAAATAATCCTAATTTCCCCTCTCAGAAGGAAAATTTATGAATCTCTTGACTGAGAGTTTCCATCCTTGAAGGTAGAAGGCAACTTTTCTATGAAAAAGATACTCTTCCAGGTACACTTGGACGTTTTGAGCTCTGAGTGAGTGACACACTATGAGACTGAGTGACAGACACTTGAGTGTAGAGTGGAGTGAAACACATTGTGAGATCCCTAAACAGAAATCACACACTTGCACTGCAAGGAAATGGTTACATACTATAGTCTCTTCACTTTGGTTGATAATCCTGGATTAGCTATATGCTCTGATACATTTGGAAGTATTACTCAACTAAAAGGGAAAGATTATGGAGAAGGGGTTACAAAAATTGTAGCCTGTTCTTTTTATCTTTCTCTTTATTATAGGGGGAGAGACTAAGGGGAAGAGATTATTACGGGTTCCAAGTTCCAATTAATTTCTTCGCATTCTATAGGAAGATCTGAAGATTAAAGAAGTATTGTGGAAGGGTTCTTTATGTCTCATCTGGAAGGAAAGCTCAACTTAGGGGAAGTTTCACCTAAAGGAAATATATAAGGAAGTTTGAAGAAACGTATATGTCTGCAACTTTACTTAAGGAAGAGAAGAATTAGTTCTCTGCTGAAGTTGAAAGTTTATAGAAGATGTAGAAGGTATAAGATAGTATTATTTATAAGTCCAAAGCTGATGTTAGAAGCTGATTGAAGATCTATTTTTGGAGTTAGTTGAGTTTTCCACCAAACTGTTGCTTCTCCATTATTATTTGACAGACAGGTGTAACAGTCAAATAGGGGGAGACTGTTAACTAGACATGTTATCTCAACAATGTTGGTTTGGATAACTCAACATAGAACAAGGACTTACAAATAATACTATGTTTCACTAGGAATCAGTACAGATTGAAGTTATGGTATATACATAATGATATTGGTAGCTATAGTGAAAAAGTCGTTAATAGAAATCCATATAAAGTTCATTAATATGTTCAAGCAATGGAATAATAAGGTTGAAGGCATTCGAAGCAGTTATTGGGATTAGTGTAAAGACCTCAAGGATTCTAAGTGAAGTTGATTGTATATGGTAGAAGACTTAACAATGGTTTGTAGAGTTCATAATATGAAGGCCTGAGAGCGAAGCTAGTCGTCTGGGAACCATACCAATTACACTAGGCGTCAGTGATCTGTAAAGGGAAACTAATTATTATCATTTGAAGAATTTTTAAGTGAGGATTCGATCTAAGAAAAATGTTATTTGGTTTATACGAAGATTCGAAGAGAAGACGTGAAGGTGGTACATCTAAATAAGTTGAATGCCTCCAGAAACTAAGTCAAAAGACTTGTTCAACTAGTATCTGGCGCCACCAAGGGAACATTAGACAATAGTAGGCGCCACTTCTTATTCAAGTGTGTAGAAACAAAGTAAAAGTAGTAATCTAGGCGCCACTTGATGTATATGCTTCAAAAACTAAGTAAAAATCTTGGTTTACACTATACTAGGCGCCACCAAGCTAGCACAATCACTCCTAGGCTCCACTTGTTGCTCTTTGTTACTTGTAGGCGCAACCAAGATGAACTCGGTGAGGAAACTAAGTCCTAAACTTGTCTTTAGGCGCCACTTACCATTCTACTTGCAGAATCAAAGCTAAAATGTCGAGAACAAGCACTCTATGCACCACTTAACGTATTCTCTACCTAGTAGGCGCCACCAAGGCTTCTTCTGTGAAAATTCTAAGTATCAAGCCACAAAGCTGGAATTTATTATTTGTACAAGTGCAAAGCTACAGAGAATGTTACAAGCGCCACAAACAGCTGTATTAATTCAAATGCTTGGACTACAGCTTGCCATGTCTACAAGTCTATCCACCTACCACCTACCATCTATATAATCAGACCAGATTAGAAGATTGTGTATGTATCTCTCTCTACGTATTGAAAGCGAAGCTCTTGCAATTTTGTGAAGCTTTGATTACCATTCATTGATTTGACATGGAGAGGTCATGCCCAATTTTATTCTCACCGTCTTACACAATTATTGTAACACTCAAAAGCTATATTCTCTTTGCTCTTATTGTTTAATCATTAAAAAGAGCTATGGCTTTTTAGAGTGATAGGATAAACACTTGTATTTGATAGCTTATATCCATTTTAGTGTTTACTTTCATTGTTGCGTTGAATCATTTTTATTTGACAGTGTAAGCAAAACCTTCGAGGTTTATTTTCTTAATAAAGAATTTAACCCCGGATCTCTTTGTGTTAGTGTATTTCGTTTTAAGTTTTATATTCCGCTGCTTTAAGTTTCGAAAAACAGACACAAATACATTCACCCCCTCTGTATTTGACCTTTGCACCTAACATATTTAAAATTTTAGTATCACAATGTGTAAAATTCGAGGCATCGCCTCTAATTATATGATTCTTTTCAATGTATATTTAAAATGCAAGTGTATAATGGGATAATATAATTTTTGCATTGTTACATAAAACCATCATACTTTTTAATATGTTACAAAATTGATATTTTATTATACGCAACCACCAAAGTGATCAAAATTGTTTAGCTTAATTGTCTACAATTGAAATATAAATTACACCTAATAATATATTTTTTTTACTTTAAAAATTATTACATTATATAAGCTATATTTATAATAGTTTATTACTTACAATTTTCAAATTTGGTGTAAAATATAGTTAGATAATATTGGAGTCAAAGGTTCTTAAATTTGGAATAAATTGACTTTTGAACTATCCTCGTTAACTGCGCTTTTTGTATTTTGGATTAATAAATTGTAATAGTTATCTTTGTAACATACTTTTTAATTAATGAAATATTTCGCATTTTGGGTGTGCTCGAACTAATATTCGAAAAAGTGCGCACTGCGCACTCGTATAAGCGGAAAATGAGATTATAGCGCAATGAGATAATACTTGATATATAAAATTCAATAAAATAGAAAAACAAACATATTAGTTGAAACAAGTGATAGTAAAAAGGACTAATTTGTAATATTTGTTAAAAAAATTAATTCTCCAAAACTTTATTTTATTTGAAGAAGTTCTCTTAAATCATATCATATTCAATGATTTTCACCTTGAAAATGATTTCCTACTAACATCTGCATAATTTGATTTTCAGACATTTGACACATGTTTTGCACGAATACTATATATTTTAATTTTATTGAAAAAAAATTACATAAGACTAATAAACACTACACAGTTCTATATGTATGGGCTCAGCTTCCCCACTTATTCACTAGCATCCATGAAAATTGTTGAGTATCATTATTGAACTTATAGAAATAGAGGCCATCAGCTCTAGCTTGGTAAAAGTATGTTTGAGTATCACCTATAGTACCCCAGATATGGTTATCAAAACAGTATACCCTATATGTTTATCATTACCCCACCAAAAATTACACCAAAATAGAGTAGTTCCCTAAAAATTTTCATGAAAATTCCAAGCATACGATTGATATAAACCAAGAGTATGGTACCTCAAATCATTATCCTTGGATTTGCAGTGAAGGCCAAAGGTGGGTAAATTTTTTGCAAGTTTATTGGTAATTTGGACACTGAGTGAAATACAATTGTTGGAGAGAAAAGAGATTAGTAAAATGTAAATCAACAAAGAAATTGACAAGTTCCTCAACATGACTCTATGTATTGTGTATGTGATCAAGAATGATCATATACTAAATATCATTTTTGGAAATGTACTACTTTTATAATCAAATAATGGTCATAGTATGTGAGGTTAATTGCAGCTATAGTGCATGATTGGAGATATCAGAGGATATGAAAATAGGTATATTTGATATCCTATATGGATATAAGAAATTGAATGGACATTTAACTTGGATAATATACTTATAAAATTTTGTTTGCATAATAATTTACTCATATGTTTATCAAAGTGGAATCAGAAATCCATCCTAGAAGAGATTTACGGGAAAAAATATCCTCAATCCAAAAATTTCGTTCAAAGAAAAGAGGTGCATTCCATTTTAACAGATCAATAATAATTTAAGAATTATTATTGTAATCATATCTTTGTAATTGACAGGATAATAGTGTGTTATATAAACAAAGTTTAGGTTTACTCTATAAGGCCTGTTAAATTATAATATTATGCATATAATCTAGCAGCTCTCACGAATTAGTACATTCTTGAGAGATTAGTGAGTATTTTGTAATCACTTTTATAAAATTAATAAAACTGTTCTTCTTTCATATCACATGTTTAATTGATTACTGCTTAATTTCGAAAAGACATACACAAATTGTATCTAACCCCCTTCTACAGTATAATATATGGGTAACACAAGCTATGGGCCCTATATTTTACAATAAAATAATAAACTAACCTATGACGAAAAATTTCTTTGAAACTTAGTTTTTTTACAATGAAAAACTGTCGTAATTTGATCAATGGTAAGTTCAAAAGGACATCGTCGTCCTCCACAACTAATATTTCCTTTTTTCTTGATTGTTAAGCAAAAATGCTTATGAAGAAAATGAAATTCATCATATATATTTTTGACGAATTTAGATTTTTGCCTTAAGTTTGACGCACTCAAAAACTTTGTCATAATTTTTTTTTTATCATAAATGAACTTATTTGTTATAGTATAATAAACACCTACATAAACCTTGTTACATTACCCTCTACAATATCAAAGCTTTGTATATCTTGTTTGGGGAAAATTGTGTACTAATAGCTCATAAACCCATAGGTAAATAAAGAATTTGTAATACGTTTAGATTTTGGTGATTTCAGTAATTAGTTTTAATGTTACTCACCACATACAATTGTCCACACCCACAGGCTACAACGCGGCACCACTCATATTGTATTTATGAACCATAAACATGTCCAGAATCAATGTAACAATGCATAAAAATGATGTACATATGTACGAGTGTGGTGCGCTTCAGAATATAACACAATAAATGAATAAAGTACCATTGCAATTTTGCTTGCCCCGTCACAGGATTCAGTTGGTCGATATTACAAATTATAAAATTATTTTGGTTGAAGATAAGTAATTATTAAAATCTACACTTATACAAGAAATTTAAAGCTATAAATAAATATCAAAGAATTAATATTATTTACAGTTGAACCTCGATTAAGTAATAAATGATAAAGTAATAACCTCGCTAAAGTAATATTTTTTTCTCGGTCCCAACATAATGGAGGCAGTGTATTTTTACTCTCGATAAAGTAATAAACTCGTTAAAGTAATAATTTTTCCGGTATCGAGGCTATTATTTTAAAGAGGTTTAACTGTAGTTGGGACAAAAACACGATCTTCATGATTTGCATTAATGATTCCTCATAACCAAAATCTAAAATCGATATAAGAATATTTGCATTTAATTAAAGTATTAGGAGAAAGTGGTTTGGCGCTGGTTGACTAACATTTATAAAATAATTTGCAAATATGCTTTACAAGTCAGAGTCGACACACTTGTAAAAAAATGTATTAGTTTCTAGTTAAATATACATTGTCTTCTTATATTTGAAAATGGCTCTTTTTTTTTTCATTCTCCTAAATTACTAAACTCAAACATGTTCATATATAAATAATTTTTGGCATATAATTAACATTGTTTAAATTTTACCAATAACCACTTAATGAAGGTGTGCATGTTATAAAGGAAAATATTGTTAAAATTTTGATATATAATATAGAACATACTTTCATGTATATGATTTTGTTTTTATAATTATATATCTATGTAAGTGGATATACTTGATCGAATTGAATAAGTTGCATATCTTTATAGATTTAATGTAATTTGGACAGTAACAGACTAACAACTCTTCAATAATCTTGAAAAATAAAGTTAATTTAACGTAATGTAAACAACATTATTGGGCACTTGAAAATTATTACTTATCCCACCTTCTAATAAGCTGCCATGAAAATGTTTTATTATCAGGATCAAATATCCAGAAATAAAATCCATCCGCTCTAACTTGATATGTAAAAAAATTACTATCACCTACTAGAGTATAAAGCTTCCTATCAAAAACATCAAATGATGTTTGTTTTCCACCCCACCAAAAGTGACAAAAAAATAGAGTTGTCTGCCAAAAATTCATACGAAAACTCCAAGTATACAGCTGATTTAAAGGTAGAGTGTGGAACCCTAAATCATTGTCCTTGGATTGACAATGAAGGGTTAAGGTAGGCACGTTACTGGGAAGATAATTATAAATCTCTACATGGAGTTTTGAGTAACATCTTCCAGAAAGAAAAAATATGATGAAAGTGCAAGTCCACAAAGGAATTGGGGAGTTCGTTGACATAATCCTAGTCCTTCTGGCTGTGCAAATTATTTAAGGGTACCCGTACATATATAGGCTACGAGATTGTCCGTAGGATAATATAACCAGATTATATAATTATACATGTAATAAATGAATATTCCTTGGTCCCTTCTTTTAATCAATATATTTGACTTTTTGAAGAAATCTCTTTTGCTTTGTAAATACACTTAATATTAATAATTTTTTTTAACTTTTTCCTATATAAAAAAATATAAACATTAAATTCGTATTTTGGATTTTTCAAAGTATTCATTTTAATTAATAATTTTAATGTACCTCAAGATGTGTGTGAGACTTTTAACATTATAACCTTATATAATGGTCGCATGAAGCATAATGTTATACAAATGAATTTTTTAATATTATATAAACTTTAGTGCAACAAATTTTTTAAGAAAAAAATTAATGCAGCTAAAATCCAGTTAAATGTCAAAATATATAAATATTTGTATATATTTTTATGTATAATTTAAAATGGAATATAACATTATTAATGTTAAATAATCAACTCATTTATTTAGCAAACCAACTCAATAAAACCTCAAGGTAGACGAAGGCCTTACACAAAAAGTGGATTACAAAAGCCTATTTTTGGAATAATAACTTTTCTTCGTGTCCATACTAAATATTGAGATTATGGAAGTGACATGAAGTTGAAATTCTCAATAGTTGGAGTGGCATGTAATCGGACTTGAGACCCCGCCAACCGGAGCTCTAATACCATGTTAAGTTACCAACTTATCTAAAATCTTAAAGTGTTAAATGAACACCCCAACTGGATCTTATATTATATTCTAGGACTACTCCAAATCTTATTTTTGGATCAAAGAGTGGATCACGAACGTCCATCTTTGGGAAAATAATTATACTCTATATTCAAAAAAAAATTATACGAATATTGGGAGTAGTAGGAGCCATACTTGAGACCTCGGTCAGCCTGACCTCAGATATATCATGTTAAGTAACCAACTCATCTATAATCTTTAGGTATTAGACAAAGGTATTACCAGGATCTTATATTAATAATATAACAATTAACAATTATATTTATACACGCCATACCTATGAATTCTCACATTGATTGGTCACGATCATGAAATTAACTAATATTAAATAAATAAAAATAGAATTATTAGACTAATTATAAAATTTGTTACTAATTAATTAAGTGAGTCTTAATTAAATAATAAATTAGAATTTTAAATTAGTAATAACATATATATATATATATATATATATATATATATATATAAAATACAAACTAAATTTAAAATGAGAACTAAGAACTGATCTAAACTCTTAGATTCATCTAATCTAATGGCCCCCATATAGGCACCATATAGAATCAAAATACACCCTCCCACACAGCATCCCATCTTACATATATGGGGGTTCTAGTTCTCATTATATATAAGGGGTCGTTTGGTTAATAGAGTGATATCAGGCTATAATCAGGAATCGGGTTAAGATGGTATCGGGTTGAGGTACCATATCTGATATTATGTGTTTGGTTGAGTGCTGGAATGAATCTATTTAATTTAACATATTTTTAAATTATTAATTTTAATTAATTTAAAATAATGATTAAATTATATTTATGTATATTAATACATTTATTTTATTTGTATGAAATATTTATATGAGTTGTTCGAATATAGATGAAAATAATAATAATAAAAAAAACTAATTCCTCATACCCATGCCTCAAACCCACCTCCTCACTTGGGTATCGGAAACCCATATCTTGTGGGTTTGAGGTATGGGTACGAGGAAAAAAAATATTTAACCAAACAACAAGTATGGGTATGAAATGATTAAAACCCATACCTGATACCCATAGAGCCCCAACCAAATGACCCCTAAGGGGGTTCTCATTCGACGCGATTTAAAAGAAATTATTTTAGTTTCTAGTTCTCATTATAAGGAGTTTCCAATAGAGTAAGATATATATATATATATATATATACACACACACACACACACACACACACGCTCTCGTGTGGATTTCGTAGAGCATAGACTGAAAAAGCGGGATACGTGGTGATAGCACAAGTTTTGGACCTCCATCAATCTTCCTGTTCTTATATTAAAGCATCTTTAAAGGTAAAACACTTATCTCTCGCATGGATCCGGTGGAGAGTTTCGATTTTGGTTTATTTTAGCGCTTTTACCGCTGCGTTTATATGCTCAAAACCTTACAATTGAGTATTATTATAATTAGGACAATACTAACACATCGAGACTATTATGTCTATTGACATATGTACCCGTCCAATTGGTCATAAGTATATATGGATACTAATGTAAATACATAAGTTCATTTAAGAGTATAGTGTACTGGATATACCTACCGTGAAAATTTTAAATGATAGATCGGAATTGAGTAACAATCATTTCTCACCAATTGTAATAATAATTATTTCTCACATTGAAAATAGTGTATTAGTCATTTGACTTGAAGTCGTTACATTTCTACATGTAAAATTTTATGCTTTGAATTCATTTAAAATTATTTTTGGCCGAGTGATGATAAGGATGGTTGTTATGTATACTATGAGTCGTGTGAGAAACATAAATTATCTAGATGAGATTTAACCCTCCTAAATTTATGAGTGTTATTATTTGCCTCTTGTTTGAGTGAGACTAACTATGAAATGATTGATCAAACCCAAATATTGATTGTTAAAAAAAGATTAAATTATGAGGAGGAGGATGATACAAACCACGCCTCGAGTTTAATCAATAATGTTAAGGTAAAAAGGATTAAAGTGCATGGAATATTGGCTACGAAAGCTTAAATCGAATCACCGACTTATTAATATTATTTGTGAATGTATTACTATGTCTCCCTCACTGTTTATAATCTTATTATTGGATATAAAAATACATACTGAATGCTTAAAAGAGATTTAATTTTAATAGGAGTTGATTAATTAAATAATCATTCAAATATTTTAAAACTAAAATTGTATTTCTTTAAGATATTAATTAAGTAGGACTTAAAAAATTATTTTACTAGTAATTTTGGATTAAAATTAGATATTTCATCAATTTCTCTCTCTCTCTCTCTCTCTCTCTCTATATATATATATATATATATATATATATATATATATATATATAT
>PHNY01102278.1:11927-25178 GCA_003724115.2 Anethum foeniculum
TTACACTTATGACCGTTATAATACCCGTTTGCATTTAGGCCTAATTAAAATGAGTAGTTCGAACTGTTAAACTTGTATTTTTGAACACCACTTCCCAGGGACTTGTAGATTTGTTTGGTAGTTTGTTTTGACATAAAGATTGTGTCGAGATGATTTACGGTTTAGGAGAAAAGTCCGTTTTAGTGAAAGTCGCGCAAGTGAACTAAACTGCGGATTGAACCCACTTTGATAGTATAAACGAGCCCCTTGAACATGGTTAAAAATTTTAAAACTTGGTCATTATACGAATTAATTAGTGAGGAAGCCCTCTGCAAAATTTGAGCTTAAGATGTTAAAGTTTCGATTTTATATAAATGTTGGAACCGAAGTTGCGCGATGGCGCTATGCCCTGCATAACCACTGCATAGCTACTGGCCTGTTCGCTTAATGGGGGAATATGAGTCTTCTTACAAGAACCATGTTTTTGCTTAGTTACAATGTAGAAGTTCTCTAGATCGTGCACGCGAAAACGGTGTGTCATTTGAGTTAATGGTTAAGGAGATAGAGGTGTTTTAGTGAAACTAGCGCAAATAGTACAACTCCGTAGTTGACTTGGATTCTAAAATGCGTTTCACCTATATAAACTTGGGATTTCCAAATTGAAACATTCTTGATAAATATTACAAATACTCAATAAGCTCCCTAAGGTGGTTTCGTATTTAATTACGAATTTTCTGATTTAATAAGAATGGTTAAGCGCGAGTCGTGTAATAGTGATTCTATGAAAAGTCAACTCTAGAGGTACTACTTTGACCATCTATTTTGGCTAAGTTAAGATAATAATTTGGAGTCGATCGAAACACGAAAATTGTTGAGGATGATCATAACTACATACTAGAATAAAGAATTGGATTGAAAGCCATTGACAAGATAGTTTTACAAGTGGTGAAAATAGACCCGAGATAAGAAAACGAATAAGGTTCGTAAGGACAAGGAAGTTAAAAATCACTTAACTTGTTGAGTATACTTAATAGTAGTATAGGTAGCTACTTGATTAAGAAGTCTAATCGAGATTTGAAATATGTTTCTAGAACTATCTGGAACGATTGAAACCGGGGAAATGCACTATGGATCTCAGGCAAGTTTTCTAACCTTGCACTCTATTTGCAAAATATGATATCTTTGTTTTGCATATAAAAATTCAAGTATGTTATGTAAGTTTTCGAACCTTGAACTTTAAGTAGCAAGCATGTTTTTACAGAATGTCGTGTTGTGCATATATGTATTATTGCTTTGACGAAACAATTATGTTTACGATGTGTACAAATATCGTTTGATAAAACGATATATTTAGTGGTTGGTTTATATATTCGAGATATAAGCCGGTATATGTATAAAGGCTCTAGGATAAAGTGTATTGTATTGTTAAGGCTCTAGGATATAAGCCGGTATTGTATTGTTTATATATAAGCCGGTATATGTATAAACCGGGAGTCAGAGCTATTTTGACGATAGAAGTTGTCATAAAAATCCGGCGGTCGCCGGCGACAATTATTTCAAAATATTCAAACGAATATAATTTGAATATTTTTATATTTTGAATAATTTAAATAATATTCTTAAATATTATTTAAATATTATTTAAGATTAAATGAATATTCACTTGAATATTCATTTAAAATTATTTATTAATTGATTATTAATTAATAAATATTACTTAAATATTTATCAAATATTCAGAAATTATTTAAAAATAATTAAATCTTTTTAAGGACTTGATTAATTATTTGAAATATTTTCTACCTTCAAAAAATTATTTTAAAATAGTTAGGGGTACCCAAATAATATTTCACAAGTTTTACAATCCCCCTAAGTCGCGAACAAATATTCTTTGACTTATCAAAAATTGGGAATCCATCCTAGGAAGTGTATAAATGGTTTTACTTCCTTACTCATCAAAAGCATTTGTGATTTGAAATCATTTACCCTACTATAGCTAGGGCATTCAAGATTTGCTAAATACCGAAAACTCCGACTGTTCCCAAGTTCCGATTTCAATCGAATGAATAAAACTCGTTGGCTAATGTCAACCCACAACAAAAATTTTACTTCCTCAAATAATTCCGGAAGTAAAGATTTAATTGTCAGACCGACCTATCAACAAGCGGTACGCTTGGGGAACATGAATTACTTCTATTCCAGATGTGGATAGGATTCTTCAAGGGACTGGAGATAAATCGCGTTAGGGCTTTTGATGTCACCCTGTTTGCGTAAGAGGTCGGGTGACACCGATCCAGCCTGATGATTAGGGCCTTTGATTAGGGCCTTTGATGCCTAATAGGATCATCCATCTACTAGTAGAGAAATTTCACGGTATACGACTGATCATCGTGTATTGTGGGCGTGCTCCTGAATGGTCCCATTCTTCCAATTGGAATTATACTGCAACATTGTAAAAAAAAGCCTAGGTGCTGAGTTACCGATAATGTTGACAGTGGTTGAATTATCTTTCCCTGTACAGTATTTTTGAAATGTAAGGCGTTTTGATGAAAATTGTGAACGTTTAAGTGTTGGTATCTATAGTACCATGGTTTATTGATGAACTGCAAAAGATGTTTTGACAGAAAGTCAAGTTTTCAAATTTTGGTTATCACTCTGAGATGAGTTGTTAATTTTTGAACTTTATAAATCATTCGGCTTAAAAGATTTCGGTTGGCTTATAATGGAAAACAATTATCGTAGCAGTATTTTGAACTGCACATATGTTGAATTTTCTGAAAGATTAGCATCATTATAGTAGATTTTACTTTGCTAATTTATGTATATATTTCATATTATGAACTTAATTTGTTCATTTGATATTATTTCAACTTCATACTATATATGAATATTTTTATCTAGAACTAGGACAATCACATTGTCTAGACACAAGTTGTTATACTCACCTGATATCGTTTGAGATATATGTTCATGCATTTGAAAATATTTTGAAACAAATGTTATTATTGTTTAAGTGGAAAACGTGCTGAGCAATATATAGCTCATTCTTACTTTATATCTAAACCTTTCAGAGATAAGGATAAAATGGGTTAGTTGTCATGTACTATCAGAATTAGAAGAATTATCCTGGAATGGTTCAGTTCTGGAGAAACACTACAGAGTAAGTAGAGCGATTTCTGATTGGTATTAGTTGGACTTGCCTTCAGGTGGAGTTTGTATAAGTGAAACTACGTGAGATCCTGGTTAGTACATTTGGCTTGTAATAACCAATGCTACTTTGGTGTATTGTTTCTAAGGCTTTAACTTGTGTGTTTGTGAATGATTGAGGTCTTATTGTTGTATTGATGATTTTTTGAGTTAATATAAAGATTTTATGATTGGATGGTGATGTGACGACCTGAATCCTTGACCTCAGATTTGGGGGCGTTACAGAGCATAGGCCTATTTTCACTAGAAATAACATTTTATTTTTTAGTTGGCTCTCAATCCTTACTGACATACTCTCACATCCTACAATGCTTGATATTTGTTTTGATTAAATCAACCTTCATAATTATTGTCCTTTTAAAAAATTTCAAGTTTCTTATTCCATATATTTACTCATTTGCAGCCCACTTCAGGTAGTTGAGAATAGGTGGTAACAATTACAGAATTTTCGACATGAGTTTTTACTTAAATGTCATTTGAATTAGTAAACTAACTTACATGCCAAAACCTTACTCCACATATGATCCAAAATATATTGGGGACCTGGACCAGATTATATTAGATAAATGCTTGATAGAATTTAGCTTGTATGCTCTTTTTATTGAGTAGCATATCACGGATATATTAGACTTATATTTTTTGGTTGCCTACTTGTTTATTGTTGTTTATTATGTGAAAATAGCTAGTTCACAATAAAGCTAAAAATCTTTACTTTATTTGAAGCCAAAAAAAGAAAGACCAGAGAAAAGTCGAAATGAAGCATGTTCAACTAGAAGTGGGAAAAGAGAGTTACGATGAACAATCTCGTCCAACCTATATCAATTGATGGCTTGGTATATGAAGTCAGTTTTTTTTAGGGACAACGATAAGGGATTTGTGTCTCTTACTTGTGTTAGTTGGTGAAGTTCTTGAAAAAGATATCTTGTATGATGGTACTCCATGATGGTTATTAATTATGTTTACAATTAGGACATTGTGGTATTTTATTATGTTTATCAGATTTGATAAGTTGGTGTATGTCCAGCTATGACTTTTTAATAATAATTTGGTATGTATGCAAAATAAAAAGTTGTATTGTTCCTTTTGTCATATTTTGATTTGGAGCCAAAGAGTTTTTAAGTTTTAAATATTATTTTGAATTATGATTACAAATTTAGATAATCATGTGCAAAATGTTACCAATAAAGCTAATATATGAAAAGTGTTTAATAAAAAAATGTAACAATAACAAGAAAAGATATTGCCAAAATTTCGAATGTGTACAATAAACAAAATGTTGCATTTAAACTAAAAAGTGTTGGCCAAAAAACAAAGTGTTAGATTAACCAATGTTGTATTAGAAAAAAAACGATGTTGCAGTAAGGTCTATTGCAACATTTCTTTTTAGTGTTACTGTAGATCAAAAAGTATTGTCATAAATAACTAAGGCAACATATATAACGATGTTGGCGTATATTGATAAAAGTGTTGGTTTACCCACCTATGGCTACGCGACTATATTCAGCATCACAAAATTTAGAAAAAGTGTAGTCTTAAACCAATTTTGGGCTTATAGCAACATTATTCCTAGATTTTTACATTTTTTTCAGATGTTGGCAAAGACCATATATAGTGTAGTGTAATCATCATCACGCGTAGCCCACATTCCTCTCTTTTTTGCCACCTCCTCCTATCCTCCCACGTTCATAACACGTCACTCCTTTCTGCCACATCACCTTCTCTTTATTTTCATTTAATCATCAATTTTATCTCTCCGATCAAATATTTTATTTCACTTATCCAAATTGTTCTTCCTCATTTTCTCTAATTCTCACCACATCCGGTCCCCTTCTTCCTTACAGGCTCTATAGTAGATTTTTGTAAGCAATGATTCCCGAAGAAATCCTCCTTACCAAAGAGGCAAATGATGACAAATTTATCCCAACATGCTACGACACTTCGTCCCAATAAAAGAAATGTGCTCCGGACTATGGTAGACTACATTCGCTACGGCTTAAGGATATCCGTTACGACTTCCGGAAGTCTTTTCCTCTCCTTGTCACCTGCTTCCTCTAATTATCCTGGATTTTCAGAGATGTGATCCACATGTTCTCCTAGGCTGTTCCCGTCACCTTTCCTAACCTTTCCTATGCATAGACAATCACACCTGGCTTCCTTCCCGAAAATTTTAAAACATGACGCATCTCGAAAAAAATATGAAAAAAAGAGGAATATGAGAGAGAGACAAACATAAAAAGACACTCCAAAATTTTCTAATAATGACAATAATAGTTACGGGAATATAACGAGATTCCCACGACCATCAAGTATGTTGCAAAATAGGTCCTGGCGGTCGCGGGGCTTAAAAAAAACCGTTTTGACTAAAACCCAAATTTTTACTTCATTTGGCGGGGAACTTTCTGTTGCGAAATTACTACAAAACTCCTCCCAATGAACAGATAAAATCAAAAAATAAAATATGCAATCTTTAAAATGTAGAATCTTAGAGTCAATTCATAGCTGCAAAACCCTCAACTCCTTTATGCAAATTCATGCTCAACTAATCACATCTACTCTGATCCATGACGACTTTATAAGCAACAAAGTTACTGAATTCTTGGGAAAATCTCTTGGGTTTGTAGATTACGCTTGTAAATTTCTGATTCACCAAGATTTTTCATCAAATTCATACCCTTTTAACACTTTAATTGCTTCCTATGCTACTTGTAATAAGCCACAAGCTGCATTTTCGTGTTATAGAAGGTTATTGCAATGTGGGTTTTATCCTGATATGTTTTCGTTTCCGGTTGTTTTGAAATCTTGTACTAAGTTTTGTGGGATTGGTGAAGGGAAACAAATTCATGGGGTGGTTTTAAAGATGGGTTTTGGATGTGATTTGTATGTTCGAAATTCGATGATTCATTTTTATGGTGCTTGTGGTGAATGTGGTGATGCTGGTAAAATGTTTGATGAAATGGTTGTTAGAGATGTTGTGTCGTGGTCGGGCTTGATTTCGGGGTGTGTTAGAGCAGGATTGTATGATGAGGCTATATTGAGGTTTAAGGAAATGGATGTAATGCCTAATGTTGCGGGTGTTGTTAGTGTCGTTGGGGCTTGTGGGGTTGTTGGGTATTTGAATATGGGGAAGGGTGTACATGGTTTGATTTTGAAGCGTGCCTTTGAAAAGGATTTGGTGGTGTCTAATGCTGTGTTGAATATGTATGTTAAGTGTGAGTGTTTAGGTGATGCGAGAAGGGTTTTTAGGGAGCTTAATGAAAGGGATGTTGTTTCTTGGACGTCGATGATAAGTGGATTGGTGATGTATAAATGTTCAAATGAGGCATTGGATTTGTTCGATGAGATGTTAGTGTTAGGTGTGGAGCCAGATAAGTTTATTCTCACTAGCATACTGTCAGCTTGTGCAAATGTTGGGGCTTTAAGCTATGGAAGGTGGATCCATGATTATATTGATCGTAAGAGCATCTTGTGGGATGTTCATATTGGAACATCTATGATTGACATGTACTTCAAATGTGGTTGTATAGAAATGGCTTTAAGAATCTTTAATAAGCTGTCTAGCAGGAATGTTTTGACGTGGAATGCCTTGCTTGGTGGTCTGGCAATGCATGGATATGGCAGTGACGTACTTAAACATTTTGAGCTCATGGTCAGAGCTGGGTTGATGCCTAACAAAGTAACATTTCTTTCCATTTTAACAGCTTGTTGTCATTCTGGTATGGCTGATGAAGGTCTTTGGCATTTTTATCAAATGGAAACTTATAATATTTCTCCTGGATTAGAGCATTATGGATGTATAGTTGATTTACTTTGTAAAGCTGATCTTCTGGATGAAGCGCAGAACATCGTTAGGAGTATGCCGATGCCACCAGATGCTGCTATCTGGGGTTCTCTTCTCAGCGCTTGCAATACCAATGGAAATGTGGAACTATCTCCAGATTTAGTTGACAGATTACACTTGTTTAAGGAAAAGGATAGTGGGGTTTATGTGCTTTTGTGTAACAAATATGCCATTAATAAAAAATGGGATGACGTTACAAGGGCAAGGAGATTGATGAAGGAAAATAGTATAGAAAAGTCCCCTGGGTTAAGTGTCATAGAGGTCGGCTGCACTACATAACCTTTACTCACTACGTTAGCCACATTAACACGAGGGATATTGATAGCTTAAGCATCCTTCTATCGAGTCAATTCAAGGTACAGTTTCTTCAGCCATTTTTTAGACTAGTAATTAAAGGGCTAAATTCTTTGTCAAGATAAAAGAGCATTCTAATGGTAGGATTTTTCACAGATCCACTATCTCTTATTTAATCATTCTCTTCGAAACCGATCCTAGAATGTTAGGCTCACAAGTTTGAATAGTTGTAAAGAAAATGAAAGTTATATTACTGCTTTTATTATTCATATGTTTTCACATCAGCATATATATGTTGCATAGTTGGACACTATTTTGGAATTTTAGATATACTCTCATGATTCTAGGGAATATGTTTACTATCCATGCACAATAATGGAATTTATTAATTTCAGTATACTTGGTATAATTGACAATTACCCTAATACTCTGGTACTGAAGGTTTCCCTTTTCTGCATATTATGTCTTCCGTATAAACACGCAATACAGATGACATACCACTATACCAGTAATATGATAATGTGATCAGAGAAGCAAGTAGAAGCAGTTTCTGTTTTTTTCATTTTTTTTTTTGTACTTGTACTTGCTGGATGAGCAGATTTATTTGATAACATTCGAACAAGTTCAGAATTTGTGTTTCCCTCAAGTTTTCTAGTACCTCAACACTGAATATACCTGGTTGCTTTACATTGTGATTCTGCAGTCTTTTTGACTTTTTTGGTACTTCTTGAGGATAATATTCCTGATTGGCAACTTTTTCTCCATGTAGTACCTAACTGGACCAGATTTCCCCTTCATTAAAGCCGTTAGTCAGAACATACAGATTAGAAATTCGATAAAAGGTCACTGTCGCAACCTCTAACAACTTTTCTCACTGATTCGCACATCTCGGTCTCCATCCAAACTCAAATTTGCTAATATTAGTAAAAAGGAAATGTTATGAATGAACACTAAAAACAAATGGGTATCTTGTGGATCATTTTTTTCTCTAAATAACTTTGTAAACTGTAGTCTGTAGACTGTCATGCTGATGCATATATCCTGCTTATGATACATATGCTTGCCTTCTGTGCTCTGAATACAATGGATCTTGTCTTGTTATACATGATTGTTTATAATTGTTTTTATTTTTGCTTGAGCACAGTCATCATTTTCACAATTTAACTAATTAAAAAGTTGATCTGGTTTCTACTTGGTTGATGTAATTACATGGAATTTAAAAAACCATCCCAATTAGAGCAGGTTCTCTTGAGTTTTAAGTTAGAAACTTAACAAACACCAATAATTAAATGTTGTTAATTTGTTGGGTAAGGTTTAGGTTTAGCATTTTGATTTGCCTCAAGACTTCTAGTGTGTAGATACCAAGTATGAGGTGAGTATCCATCTTAACTGAGTTGATACCTACTCTCAGAGCATCTCCAACCTATTACACTATTTTGGTGTAAACATTACACTATTACACTATTTTGGGAAACTTACTCTACCTATCTTAAGAAACTCAGTACAAGGTTACGTATCAAGCTCTTACTATCTTCTCAACTGAGCATCTGGAACATCTAACACATAATAACATAGTTCTAGAGATCCACACTTAGACTAATATAGGTTCCCCCTAAGCATCAGAAGGTTCACTTGTCTCCACCTAAATACTAGAAGGTTCCCTGTCGACTCAAATTGTTGGGCTTGCTTAAGCCGCTTAATTTTTCAGGTGCCGCTCAAGCGTTTCTTAGTAAAAATAAGTACTAGAAGGTCATTTAATGGCTTAGTTCTGTTGGATGAAAGTAGCCAAAATAAATTTAAAAGAACATAAGAAGCAATTTGACATCTTTTTTGTAATTGTTTTGCCCACTGCATTTTGTGAAATGTAAGAACTGATGCCTATATCTGCATATGAAACATGTGCTGGCTTCGGTGGTTTGCTTGTCCTGTTATACAGTTTATACTTTTTACTGGCTTAATGATCCTATCCGTGTCTATGAAAATTTTCAATTAGCATATATTTATCATGTTCAGTGTTGAAGTATTTAAAAACATTTTTACATCTAATTAATTGGTTGTGCAAATGTGTAGTTTCAGTTTCTAAAAACACTACTTAAACATCAACATGAAGAATATTACTGCACCTTTTTCTTTTCTTTTACGGTTTTATATCAGTTAACTACTTGGCTTCCAACGTGATGCAGATATGTACTTAGAAATTTCATCTATTAAAATGTTTATGTGTCTGGTAAAATATATGCTTACACTTCAACTGTCTTCTGATTCAGAGCTGTGTATCTCCATCTTTCCTTCTCCACAAAGTCTGCGTCCAGGAACCGAGCAATAAAAGACCAAAGCCTGTAAGTATCTTCGAAACTGGCAAGGAACCCAAGTGCAGCTGTAACAACAGTTATTCCATTGCAAGTCTTCTTGTTTTTATTTTTTTCTTTTTCTTCACATCTGCTCTCAAGGAGTGTCTCCTTCTCTTCTTCGTAGTTGTCCGAGAACCAAATTTGATGTAAGAATCCGGTGCTGAGAGATATATTGCTCCGGTCGGCAAGCTTCTGAACAAGAACTGGTTCGACCTTTTCACCCTTCCAATCATATACATTGAATGCCAGTGCCGGTCCCCTGTCAAATTTGACCTTTGGTCCATAGATTCTAACCAAGGATATCTTGTTCTCTGAATGGGGATGCTGTAGTTTTATAAGTGCGTTTATTAGCCAATTTATCAAGCACCTCATTCTGTTACTGATCTGCACCAGTCCTAATGAATCCACATGATCCAAACCTCTAAATTTGATATCTAGGCTTCCATTCACACCAAGTTCGGGCTTCTTCTCCTGTACAGTAAGTAACACTGATTTCCCAGTTTTTTTAGTTTTTCCATTTGCATTACGACTAAACTTTGAACTCTGCATCTCATAGTCAGAGAGCTTTTTACCTTCAAGTTCTGCAGGCACTTGGATTTGAAGCGAGGTATAATGCAAGGGAGAACTGGGGTTTGCCACACCATCTTCATCTACCCCCGTTCTGAAGGCTTGTTCAAGTTCCGTGTCTGTACCTGGAGAACTTCCGGATGACCTAAATACCATATCTGAAGGGACAATATTAACCATACCTGTTGATGTGGAGTCTTCCAAGATTGGTATAATCGATTTCTTGACAAAGAGGCACCCAAATCCAGTTGGGTTTTCCCCAAAGACTTTGTAAAAGGAGCAAACTAGGAAGTCAGGGTGAAGGAGTGAGAGGCCAAAGCTATTCATGTCCTTTGGCCCCAAAGCACAAGCATCAAGCAGGACGTGCCACCCATTCTCCTGTGCTGTTCTCATCCATTGGAAAGAGTAACTCGTTCCAGTTATTCTAGACTGAAGAGGAAAGACAAACAATCCCCTGTGTCTCTTTTGTTTCTTCTTCCTTACCAGCATCTTCCTCAGTTTCTCAGAGTGAATTCTTAACCTGGGCCATTTAAATTCAGCTGACATGACCTCTGCCCCTCTTTTCTCCGATGTATTTGTCATACCTTCCACAGCCTCACTCTCATAGTCATAGACAGTGAGAAGTTTTCGGCTGGAACGAAATGGGTAAGACTCAGCCACAAGTTTAAAAGCTGATGATCTATTTGTTGTGAAAACCATGCAGTAGTCATCTTCTGAGATGTTAAGAAAATCCATAATTCTTTTCTTGATTGCAGATTCCAATTCTGAGCTATGTTCACCATGAAGTAGTTGTGTCTTAAGATTGACCGACTTGTACAATGTACTAAAGAATGGAAAATCGGAACACTGAGGTGGTGGAGAAGAAGAAGAGCAATCCGGAATGGTCTGTGAGTGGGAGAATAGACCAATGCCAAGATAATCTAAGCAAACATGATTGGAGAGGGATAGATGGTTGTATTCTGTTGCTCTGATCAGGTCAACCTTGTTAGTCTCCGAAAACTGTGGGAATGCTTTCGTAAATTGAGTGAATGATTCCTTAATGGAAGGAAGAGATTCATGGTTGGTGAATTGGGTATTTGGGAAGAAGAAAGAATCAGTTGATTCTATGAAGTTGCGGCGACAGGCCGCCAAAGTGCCAGTGGGCTTAGGAGTGGCGGTATCTGAAAGCTCAGGCATGTTAGAGGAAGGGTTTGAGCAACAGCCTTGAACGAATGCTTGTGTTGCCTCCCTCAAACCAGGTGAATGCAACATATCTTGTTAATTTCACTCCTTTTTTGCTAAACCTTCCTTCCCTCAACAACTTTCTTGGAGGCATCCTTATTAGTTAAGAAAAGTCAAGTGTACACATAATGATTGCACTCAACAATTCATGTTGCTTTTTTGATTTTCTTTTTTCGATGTTTAACATGATTGACCTTGCTTTTTAATATAATCACTTTCAGTAAAGCAAAAAAAAAAAAGGTTCATGATTCCAACCCTTGCATGCTATGAATTTTGCACCGTAAAACCATTAAAACTTAATTACCAAAAAGTAATTATATTATGCAAGCCAACAAAACAATTTTTTGGTAGCGTCAATTATAACTTAAAAGAAATTTAGATATTTACTTGTACATTTATCTTTCTTGACTGGAAATACTAGTTAGGTTAAGGTTGGGGGTGCTTAGTTTGTCAAACAAGAATTTTCACAAGAAAACATAGTTACGTTCTTGAATTTGTTCGGTTTAGTGTGGAAGAAACTTGATAGGAATTGACCAGGTATTTTTGAGCGTGGCCCGGCATAATCATTCACAGCATAGCTGGCTTAGAAAAAGCTTTCATGGATAGCATTTCTCTACAGGGAAATTTTATTGCCAGAGCCGAAATTTAAGTTCCAGAGCAAAAAGCATTGAAATGATAAAACTGCCCCTGTTAGGCACATTAATAAGCAAATCAAAAATCAATATGAGGGCAATTTTATCTTTTCAATAACTTTTTGCGCTGGAATTAAAAATATTGCTCTGGATATTTCTATACCACAAGATGATAAACTCCGGATTATCCTCCTAATATTCTGGTCCATTTAATTACGGCTGAAATTGTACTATTATTTTACAAATCATCTTAAATTTCACTGTCGTTTTTCACACTCATGTGTCAAGGGGCAGAGTGGCTGAGGTCACGTAAGTGTCATTTAAAGTTTTTTTTTTTTTTAATTTCTATTTTTTGTCGGGCGTGTCATTTGAAGATTGTTACACTGTCTATTTCAACTGATTAAAAAAATCTAATTGATATCCGTATGGAAGCTTTTAATTTGCAAGAAGAGAGGACCATCCAGCCTACAACTTTATTTTTTTACGTAAGTGTATGTGTATCCCTCACACTCATCATAAAGACTTGCGAAACAACTACTAATTTATTTTTAATTTTTTTTCTTTCCTTCATAATAAATGACTGCTCTGCCGATATGATTCTTGCCATTTGTTTGATGAAAATAAGCGTTCCATGTCCTCCATTGTATTTAATTATACTAATGCGTTTGAGTAGGTTTAGATTTCTATCTGTTATATATATAATAGGAGAACAAGGGGATTTTTATAGGGGTATTTTGAGCCAATAAACCCCCTGTGAAAGTACAATTTTACCCTTATGTTTCACAAAATTACATTGACATGTCACTCATCACTTTTTGATTAAAAAAATGAATATATATAATAGGAGAACAAGGGGATTTTTATAGGGGTATTTTGAGCCAATAAACCCCCTGTGAAAGTACAATTTTACCCTTATGTTTCACAAAATTACATTGACATGCCACTCATCACTTTTTGATTAAAAAAATGAAGTTAGTAATGTTTTTGTAGTGAATCGAACTCAAAAACTCCTCTAATAAATTCATGCTTCCAACCATTAAACTACAAAGTTTTTTTGAGCAAAAATTACAACTCATTTTACATAAACCAGGTCTCTCTTCTTTTATCATGACTTCATTATTATTTTAACTTTTTAGTAAAAATAATGATTTTTTTTATTACT
>PHNY01102281.1:7338-17627 GCA_003724115.2 Anethum foeniculum
TATGATATACTCACACTCACAATTTACACCTATTTCTTAGTCTATATCATTTTAGTACGACGTAAAATTCAGATATATGATAATTATTCTATAAAAAATTAAAAAAAATCAACACAAGTCACAAGTAGGATTTTACAAGTTCCTAAGATTAAAACTATTAATATTTATAGGCGGGAGATAACTTTTTCATTTCCCTCTTCCTAATTGAAGTACAAGTACTTAGTTTCTGTCTGTTTCTTGCAATTTCAATTCACACTTTCACTTTATCAAATCATCGGGATAACTCCAAAACTCTCATCTACCTTACTCTATAATAAATAAAATATGTAAAATATATGCCTTAAATTAGTGGAAAAAATTGAAATCTTTATACAAGTGATTAGTAAAAAATTATTATTTTTAATATATATACACTTTATCCGAGCCGAGTCGAGTTAGCCGAGTTCGAGCCGAGTCCGAGCAGAATCCGAGCCGAACAGATAAAAAGCTCGGCTCGGCTCGTTTACTCTTCCGAGCTTATTTTCATGTTCAAGATCGGCTCGTTTAAGAAAACGAGCCGAACCGAGTTGACTTAAACGAGCTGAGTCCGAGTTTTGTTCACGGCTCTGTTGATTTGCACCCCAATATCTTTCGCTATCAACTTAAATTCTAAGAATGTATATAGAGCTTAGCTGCCTGCCTAGCTCTAGACATAGGTACATAGTTGACCTATAAATATACATAAAGTTCCTCCTTCTTTGCCTTCATATCCCAGCAGCTGTTTCTCTAGATCTACTTTGCTAACTGTTAGGTCTCCATCTCTGCAAAGTTGGTCGCACTTCTACCTTGGGCTTGGGATGTAGAATCTCTGTAGCTAGCCTACACATCGACTGTACACATTTATAAACTTAAAGGATCTTATGCAACTCTTTTTTTTGTAATGTTTTTCATATATGCTAGTCAAAGTGTACTGCTCCCTCCTTGCCTTGAATTATATATATTGGGGAGGGGAGTTTTATAAATTATTTTAATTTTTTTTCCTTCTAAATAAAATTGTAATATTTGAAGTTTAATTCAGAAAAAAAAAATTTTAAAAATAAATTATGGATGTATACTTTATATTCGTCTCAAAATACGTGCAGAACATAAAAAAAATATGTATACAAATTAAAGGGACCGATGGAGTACCAGGAGCAGCCTAGGCTAAAGATTCGGTTAATCTCTAAAAACCGATATTAGTTTTTGTTTCAGTCTTAGTACAATGTAAAAAATTACATAGAAAATTATTATCATTGTAGATTATTATATCCTCAAATTATTATTGGCCAGCTTCCGTATGTATTATCCTGGTTCCCCTACTACATACATTTATATCATTGCTAGTGTCTTTTTTTTCGAACCCATGAATATTAGGTGTATATTACTCTTATAAAGTTAATCAGCAACTTAAAGTACCCTGTATTTCTTTGAATCCACACAAAGTCACAACCTTAGGCAAAACAGAAAAAAAGAAAGTGATATTTCAGAGTTATAAAATGTGGAGCGTGAGTTATGGTAATAACCAAGACACTCAGCCTCCTCTTAAGCCACTGTCAAAAAAAGCATCCACTCTCAACACTATGTTTTCTTCTCCGATACCAATTCCTACTTATTGTGGTTACACTCTCAACAGAGATTTTTTGGCAGCAGTGAATTCAAGTAAGTTTTTTTCCCTATATAATTTGTCAGAGTAATTTTAAATATATTGCAACTGCATGAAATTGTGTGCATGTATTTGTACAGGTAATATGAGTGAAAAGAACAAAAGAGAAGATAGTATTAACATAGAAGAAATGAGCATTGGAGCTGCAAGGTGGACACCAACGCCTGAACAATTATATGCTTTAGAAGAAATCTACCAATCCGGAACAAGAACTCCCTCAGCTACTCAAATCCAACAAATTGCTGCAAGGCTTCGCCGGTTTGGTAAGATTGAAGGGAAGAATGTGTTCTACTGGTTTCAGAATCACAAAGCTAGAGAAAGGCAAAAACGTCGTCGACAACAATTACAATTGCATTACAGTTCATCCGCTAATAAACATCTACAGGTCAAAGGACAAAGCTTAGGTATCGGATTTTGGGTAGTACTTAACTAGATATGTTTATTATTTGGCTATATTGTTCATGTTATTTTTTTTTTTTTATGTATTTTACTATTTTTCAATGTCATCAGGTTTAAGGACATGTTTTGAAGTTGGACAGGCTAAGAACTGGTTGACCCCTTCAGACTGCAGTACAATATCAGAGGTATCTCTAAGACCTTTTTATTTGTCACGGGAATGAACTATTGCGCATAGTTGTACCATGTACAAAACTAGCTGTTCCATCTGGATTATACTGGTGCACTCTTGTTTTGTTAAAAGCATTAATATTTTTTTGTCTGATTTAGTTTTTATTCTGAAAAATGTTATAATCATGCATATGTAATTATGTATTAGTGAAAGATTTTGGAAGCAACTGAAAAATGAAACTCCGCGCCTTTGAAACAATGTTTTGCTACATACTGCAATGGATGTTGACAAGCTGCAATATTTTACTTGTGTTCATATTTTAAAACTTTAAGCTTTTGTTACATTTATTTTTACTGATATGAATGCTATTTAGGAGTCGGTTGTTAGTTCATTAGCAACTGCAGAGGTGGCAAAAAGTGAAATGGATGAGAAAATTCAATTTGAGGATGGAGGCTTGCAGCTAACACTTAGCACCAGCAGTGAGCAGAAAAATATAGAGTTTTCTCATACTTCTCGTGCAGCGGATTATAAGGCTCAAAATCATAAGAAAATATGGATGCCACACTGCGGAGATATGATCAACTCTACACAAGAAAGAAGATATCAAACACTTGAGCTCTTTCCCTATTGGATCGGTGAATGTGATGTTCAGTACCAAATGAACGATGGACCAAAGGTTGATGATCCTTCTGAAATTGGAAGTGCAACCCTTGGTAGCAAGTTTACTCCAACTCAATTCTTTGAGTTTCTCCCTCTTAAAAATAAATAATGGATGACTAACTAAAAATAAGATCATCGACTAGTCAATTAGCCAGATGTAGAGTAGTGTTTTTTTAAGACTATTATCTGCGTACTCGTGAACGTCTTTAGAAAGTCTCCCAGCATTGCACCATCTCTCTGTTTGTTTGAGAAATGACATGAGCTGATAGATCTTGTTTTCTAAGAATGTTAAGCAAAGTACATGTAAGTTCACTTCACATAATTAATCATATAAATCACTGTACTGCATTATTAAATTAGAGTTGCTAAGGAAAATATTCAGATTTTGTGCATGTTATATGTCTGGTCTGGGACATGTTATGGACTTACAGTAAGAATGCTAGGACATCATAGACATATACCATATATGTTTTCAGCTGGGAGACTGTATCAGCATGGAGCCAGCCTCCGTCAATCCGTCAATCCGTCAATAAATAATTTGTTTGTTACAAACTTTTATTGTTCCCGTTGAATCTTGCGAAAAAGATCCTCAGATGTTGTTGCATTTGGTGAAGAGTGAATAATGGATCATCAATTACTCTCCTGTATTTAATTAGCGGTTATGGTTTAATAAAATTTTCAGTAAAGAAAATACCAGCCAGTTTATAATATCTATCGAGTAATCTTTATACAAGTAAACCTCGAATGAAGTTATCGTCATTGAAAGAAATAGAGATTGAATAAGAATCATTTTTCACCAATCATTGTGAAAGCCACAGTGCAAGGTATTCCTCCGTCCTATTTTACATGTCCATTTTCAAAATAATTTTTATTTCATTTTTCATCTCCATTTATACTTTCAAAGCGAATTTACTGATAATTTTCAAAATTGTCTTTATAGTTTTCATTTTCAAAGTTTAACTACTTTAAAACTTAGTTGGATTCTTGAATTTCTAGGTATTAATTAAGGGTACTCATAAGAAAAAATTGTATAACTATCGATTCTTTAATATGCGTAATTTTTTAAAAATATACTGAGGGGTGTCAGGACTATCACATTTTGTTGCAGGAAGAGTCGATCAAGGAAGAAGAAGGTAACCATGCTTACGCAGATATAAATATTAACTATCGATATGTACAAGTTGATAAAGCTTCGTACAATTGATGTTTTCTCAACAATAATTAATAATAGGAAACATTTACATAAAACATAAGGATTTGTGTATTGTGTGCCCATGCGCACATGATAAGCACTAAAATCTATTAATTTGACTCATTTTGATTGGTCTAGTTATTGTGAATGCAGGAGGTTCACCATTATTAATAAGTGGTAGCCAATCGAAATAAGCTAAATTCATAAAATTTAGTGTTTATCATGTGCCTATGGGCACACCATAGAAAATTCGAAAAGATAAATCCTTGAATAGACATTTTACATGATTAGATTGTTATAAACTTTTATAAAGCATAAGCAATCAATGAGAAGATGAACACATAAACATGAGAATGAGAGCAACTCTGCAATTGATTTCAATAATGCATACTCAACATTGAGGACCACAGTCTACACCCCTGTGTCCTTTTATCCAGGCTACCAACTTCTAGCCTAACAAACTACAACTTGACAATAATGTAAATTACCAATAAGCCCCTGCAATGCTGTTAGTCTACTCAACAATTACAAGTACAATCCAACTGCTACTGCAGTGATTAATTATTTTACAAGAGAAAGTAAAACTGTAAATGTAACTCGCTTCCATTACTCCCCCTCAAGTGGAGCGGAGGTGAGAACCGAGGATCCAATCTTGCGAAGAAGGTAATTGTGTTGTTTGACTGGTAGTTGCTTAGTGAGAATGTCAGCCAGTTGAGCGTGAGATAGAACATGCATTGTGGTAACTGCTCCTTCGACTATCTTGTCCCGTATGTAATGGCAATCAATCTCAATGTGTTTGGTGCGTTCGTGGAGGACCGGATTGGCAGCTATGGAAATAGCAGCTTGGTTATCACTCTTGATTATCGTTGGTGGCAAATTCTGCAGGCCCATGTCCTTGAGAAGGGATGAGAGCCACGTCACTTCACAACACGTTAACGCCATGGCTCTGTACTCTGCTTCGGCTTTGGAACGTGCTACAGTGGGCTGTTTCTTCGTCTTCCATGAAATGGGTGAGGAACCCAGCAATACATAATATCCCGTCGTCGATTTCCTAGTTGTGGGACAGCTCGCCCAGTCACTGTCACAGTAAGTAGTGAGCTGGGCTGCTGAGGTGGATGCTAGAATGATTCAGTAGATATCTGAGAATCCTTTTTGCTTCTTGCATGTGTACATTTGTTGGTCGTTGCATGTACTGTGCAAGCGTGTGGACTGGAAAGCTCAAGTCAGGTCGGGTTATTGTTAAATAGATTAACTTTCCAAGCAGATTCTGATATGGTTGTGGATCATTTAGGACTTCTCCTTTGTCTGTTGTGAGGTGAGCATGTGAATCCATAGGTAGTTTGAGTGGTGTGGCCGACATCATTCCAAACTCCTTTAGGAGGTCTAGTGCATATTTCCTTTGGGAAATGAAAAATCCAGCTTCACTTCTATCAATCTCTAGCCCCAAGAAATAGCTTACAGGGCCCAAGTCTTTCATATGGAAATGACTTGACAACACAGCCTTGAGATCAGCAATAGTATCCTTACAATTCCTAGAAATTAACAAGTCATCTACGTAAATCAGCACCAATGTTATAACATTTGCTGTCACCTTAGTGTATAAACTGTAGTTCTCTTTGGAATGTGCGTATCCAATGGAGATAAGAGTGATTGAGATTTTATGGTGCCATTGTCGAGACGCTTGACGCAGCCCGTATAAGGCATTCCTCAATTTGCACACCAATTGTTGTGTGCTTTTCAACTCAGTTGCCATCATATCTTGTGTGATTCTGCTTCCATACTTTACATACCCCTTTGGAAGTGTCATGTACACCACCTCTTCTAAATCGCCATTTAAGAACGCATTTGATACGTCCATTTGATCAACATGCCATTCCTTCATAGCTGCAACTGCCAACAGCGCTCTCACAGTGGTCATTTTCGTGACAGGTGTGAAGGTCTCAACATAGTCGATCCCGTACTGTTGTTTGTAGCCCAGAATGACCAAACGTGCCTTGTATTTGTCGACGTAACCGTCTGCTTTGAATTTAGTTTTATAAATCCATTTGCATCTAATGGATTTTCTGTTTGGAGGCAATGTAGTCACCTCCCAAGTACCATTTCCCTCGAGTACATCCAATTCTGCATTCATTGCATCCACCAAGTTGGCGAGTTTCATAGCCTGATTGAAGCTAGTTGGATCAGTTTTCGATTCAATTTTAGCGAAGAAACAGCTGAAGTCTGGGCTGACATATTGTGTGGCTATAGCTGTGGCATTGATCGCCACGTTTGAAAAAGGTGTGACAAAATCTTTGAACCACGTGGGTTGTTTAGATGTTCTTGCAGATTTCCTTGTAGTCTGATGTTCAGTCCCATCACTTGGCAATTAATTCTCCACTCCTACTGTCATAACATTATCTTCTACAATTAACGGTTGGTCATCATCGTTCTGCTCTCCTCCTTCATGTACATCCGTTTCAGTTTCCACTTCCTGATCCAAGTCCTCAATGTATCTACAATCTCTAGACGGCATGTTTGTTGGCAAGGGTTGCACATAGTTGTTGTCCATATTTTTATTTAAGGGGAACACTGTTTCGTGGAACACTACATCCCTTGAAGTGAACGGCTGCATTGTTTGGATATTGAGAATTCTATACCCCTTAGTAGCACAAGGGTATCCAATAAACACTCCTGGGATGCTCCTTGATGCAAATTTGTCCCCTTTATGGTTGTTATTGTAAGCAAGCACCAGACAACCAAACACCTTCAGCCTGTCATAATCCACCTTTTCACCTGTGAGTTTCTCATATGGGACTTCAAACTTCAGTGCCGTATGAGGCAGCTTGTTGATGATATGGACCGCTGTCAAAACACAGTCTCCCCAGAACGATAGTGAGAGCCCAGATTGGAACCGTAGAGCCCTTGCAACTTCCAGCACTTGCTTGTGTTTTCGCTCTGCTCGTGCATTTTTCTGCGGAGTGTATGGACATGATAATTAGTGGACAATCCCTTTCTTCTCAAAGTGTTCTTTGCATGCCTTATCTGCGAATTCTAGGGCGTTGTCTGACCTCACAACCTTTAGTTTCCCTTTAAACTGAGCTCCAATGTATTCTTCAAATCTTATCAAGGTATCTAGGTAATCAGACTTCCTTTCAATTAGATAAACCCAAGTCATTCTACTCCAATCATCTACTAGTGTTAGGAAGTACCTGAATTTCCCTCTGGTAGCAACTTTGTACGGGGCCTATATATCAGTGTGTATCAAATCAAATGCATTACGTGCGTGCGAATTACTAACTGGAAATGCAAGTCTAGTCATTTTAGCCATCGGGCAAGTAATGCATACCTGAAGATTGCGTTGGGAAAGGTATGGTTTGACCCGTTCAATGCGCTCCATCTTGGACATTGATGCGTGCCTCAACCTTTGATGCCATAGAGCGAATTCACTTCCTAGTTTCTTGTCTCCTGTGCTCACCCTTACTTGTGACCTTTGTCCTATCATAGCCACTCTACTCGATCCTTGTTCTTCACTCTGTAAGGAGTACAAACCTTGCTTCATTCTTCCCGTAGCAACTACATTCCTGCTCGCCGAGTCCATTATCACACATTTGTCCGGCTGAAACACTACATTGCATCTGCTATCCCTTGCCAATTTGTGAATCGACAGTAGGTTGTGATTAAACTATGGAACATGAAGTACATTTTTCAGCTGCAAACCATTGGGTAGTGTCACATCTCCCACATGTGTAATAACAGCTGTTGCCCCAGTAGGCAGAGTGATTGTGAAGGTTGATAGGGCGAGTTTCACATTCATCAAGTTCCTCAATGAAGATGTCATGTGGTTAGACGCTCCCGAGTCTATTATCCACTCTTTTGTTTCCTTTGCACCGTTTGTGTAGCTATATACCATCCCAGAGAAACCACAGTCAAGTTCTTCATCTGTTTCGCCTCCTTGAGCACTTGAATTCTCAGGCTTGGGTATTAGTTTCAGTAATTGGTCCAGCTGTTGGGTCGTCATCGTTATTGCCTGTTGTGTACCCACATTCCCTTGAGCATTGTTTGCCATCTTGGGTGCACTGAATTTCTTGTTTCCAGTCCATTTGTTCGCCATTCGTCTTTGTCCTGGCTTGTATTTGAAGTGCCATTGCGGATATCCAATTGTTTCCCAGCAGTTGTCGCTGGTGTGTCCCTTTCTTGAGCATGTCGTACACATCATCGGCTTGTTCACACCTCCTTTGCTGAACATGGCCATAACATCTCCATCTCCTATTACTCCTTGCATCAGGACCTCCTTTTGTGATTCTTCTTGCTGCACTGCAGAACAGGCCGTCTCTACAGATGGCAATAGGCACATCATCAGCAACTGGATTCGTTGAGCTCCATAGATCTCGTCCAACCCATTCAAGAACTGGAACAGCTTAGATTCTTCCTTCATCGTCTCTATTGCTGCCAGTAATTTCATTATCTCCGGTGTGGCAGATGCAATAGTGGGCAACACGTTCATCGACTCTATTTCTTCCCACAACCCACTCAGGCATGTGTAGTACTCGCTCACTCTCATTCCATTTTGCTTGAGGCTGAATAAGTCTTTATTCAACTTATATTTTCTTGATCCATTAGCCAAAGAAAACCTCTTTTCCAACTGCTTCCATATGTCACTCGCTGTGTTTATGAACAGCACAGAGTACTTTATGTTGTCTGAAATGTTGTTGTGGATCCAGGAAATCACCATGTTATTACATGTGTCCCTTTGCGTTGCTTCCACAGCATCTGTTGTGCTCCTTGACACTGACCCATCAACAAAGCCAATTTTTCTTTTTGTTGACAACTGTATTTCAAATGATCTTTCCATGCTCTATAGTCTCCTGCACCTTGTAACTTTGACACAATAATGGACGTAGGTCCATCTGACGGATGTAAAAATAGTGGATTCTGCAGATCTGTGAAAGATAGCTTTCCAGTAGCCATGTGTAGATCCACAGGCCTACTTACACTAGAGATAATGTTTAATATATCTCTTCACACACAACTGTATGCTTCTCTGTCACTCGACTCTTTTGTATACCTTTCAGACAACCTTTTGAACACTCACAATGACTGTTTCTCTGAGTGACTCAATAACCTATGCTCGCTATGATACCATATAAACTTTTATAAAGCATAAGCAATCAATGAGAAGATGAACACATAAACATGAGAATGAGAGCAACTCTGCAATTAATTTCAATAATGCATACTCAACATTGAGGACCACAGTCTACACCCTTGTGTCCTTTTATCCAGGCTACCAACTTCTAGCCTAACAAACTACAACTTGACAATAATGTAAAATACCAATAAGCCCCGGCAATGCTGTTAGTCTACTCAGCAATTACAAGTACAATCCAACTGCTACTGCAGTGATTAATTATTTTACAAGAGAAAGTAAAACTGTAAATGTAACTGGCTTCCATTAATTGTATATCATGTTTATATGCGTGCAGGTTTGCTGCAATGCACCAGGCCGGAGAGGTGACAGGTTGACGGTGGTTGTATATATATTGTGTTATTTTGAATTCACAATGAAATGAGTTAATTATGGGCAAAACAGTAACATCTTTCTTTCACTAATCAGAACAACTTGTCTGATTATCATTTGTTTGTCATCTTCTTATTTACTGAAATTTAAATGGTTGCAATTTCAAATCCTTTTTAGTGGAATTTGAAACTCACTTCACTTAACTTACGGTTTTTATTTTACTAGAAGTTTTTTTTTCATATAATATATCTATTATATGGACAAATTATTTTTATGAGTCACATATATATTTATCAACGTGTGAAACAAAACGTCAACCATTTATCAAAATACAATTACCTATATGCGGAAAAATGTCAACCTCTACTTTTTGAAATAAAAAATATCAGTCATTTAAGATTTTATTGGCGCCCGAAATAGTAAAGACATGTGATTGTCAATTTAATCTTACAATGTCGTGCGACCAGGGACGTATCCAGGATTACAAAATATAATTATATAAATTCAAAATATAATTATATTACATTATTTCAAATTCATGGGGGTAGAGTATATAAATTTCAAAATAGAATTATATTACATTAATACATTATTAATACATTTCATAGTTGTTCCCAATGAAACTTCATATTTTGATAGCCTTGAATGATGCCGTGAGCTTTAGAGCTTATGAGCTCTACTTTAAAAAAAT
>PHNY01102285.1:27210-37317 GCA_003724115.2 Anethum foeniculum
TTTTTGGATGTTAATTTTTCTGTTTTTTTCCAACTAAAACATCTCATTCTCCAAAATTATCATGCCATTGAAAACACAAATTACCTTTTTTAACTATAACACGTTACATTTCTATTTGTTACAATTAAAACACCTCATTTTTCAAAAATATTACGGACACGTCTATTTAAAAAAATAAAATAATTATATAAAATATTATTAATACTAACCAATTACCTTTTAAGTTAAACTACATTACCTTATGTGTTTCTTTTAACCAAATCCCCTCTTCTTTTCCAAAAATAACATTAACAATGTTATTTAATTAAATAAATTAAAAATTATAATTTTAAATTACCAACCAATTACCCTTTTTAACTAAAACATAAAATCAATTATGTAAAATCAATTCAATTTAAATTAATGATATAATTTTTAAATTTAAATTAAATTTAAAAGATTATACAATATAAAAGAGGTGCACGGGGTTTAAGCTAGTAATAAATTAAGGACTATATCAAGTTAAACTTTTTCATCAAAATTCACCTATTTTGATTACTAGAAAATTAAACATAACTACTATTAAGTAATTTAATAATTTTTTCTTAGATGAAGGAAGAGATAAATAATTTTTTTAAATTTATTTTTTACCCAGATCAAGAAAGAAAAATTAAGTAATTTCCATGTTCAAAACGAGGGAAGACAAATATACCATACTATTTAATAATCGAATACAAGCCTACTTATTGATAATCCATTAAACCACTCAATAATAGTGTATTACTCTAGCATATTACTATTTTCCGATAGTTTCCTCCGATGTCTAACTACATAAAAAGCTAATTGTAAAATTGTTTTTGAATATTAGTGTGAATAATGCTTATATAAAGTTAAACAAAATACTAAGAACATTTATTTATACAAATCACTTAAGTCAATTTAGCAGGGGTGTTGATTATTTACAGAATAAGAATGAAGTACTATAATCACATATTTCTAATGTTACGAGTATATGAAAAAAGTCTGTTTAATGTTATGATTAAATTAGGGTGTTGGCCCCAAATGACACTGTTTAGGTGATAAATGCCCTAAATGTCATTTTCTGAAAATATGGCCTCAAATAGCACTTTAAAACGGAAACGTTTGAAAACTTACCCTAAACGCAACATCGTGTTGCATTTCACACTTTTTTTTTTGTTTGTAAAAGTATAAAACGCAACACAATGTTGCGTTGTTTATTATTTTTTATTTTTTAAAACCTTAAACGCAACTTAGCTAGGGTTGCGTTCTCCACCTTTCAAACGCTTTCTTAAGTAGCGTTTCTCCAAAACTCAATTTAATATGTCATTTTACACTTTAAAATGCTATTTTAAGGGGTGTTTTGTTCGTGTTTCGTTCATATATATAAATATTTTAATATTTTTAAATCTCAAATTGAGAATTGGTGAACCCTAAAATATTAAAAATCGTTAATAATTAAAGTTTGGTTCCTAAGGAGACCCTAAACCTTAGCTTTGATTAGGGTTTAGTCCCTAGACCCTAAATCCTAAACCCTAAATCGTTGTTTTATTTATTTATTTTTTTCTAAATTTTCCTAAAACCCAAATTGAGAATTAGTGAACTCTAAAATATTAAAAACCGTTAATAATTAAAGTTTGGATTCTAAGGTTTAGGGCCTAAAGGCCTTAAACACTATATCCTAAACCCTAAATCGTTGTATTATTTATTTATTTATTTTTAAAATATTTCTAAAAGCCAAATGAGAAATTGTTGAACCCTAAAATATTAAAAATTATTGAATCAGGGCCCACGCTTGAGATTAAAAAAATTATTAAAAATTTTAATATTTTTAAACTAATGAAACATATTTTTAAGTTGTGTTTTATTATTAAAAACCTAACATCAAGTGTTGTTTACGGGTCAACGGGTCGCAAAACGTGACTTCAAGTAATGAACTTAGTAAAATAAAAAATAAAAAAAATGCAAAACGTCACACGAAGTGACGTTTTATCCTTTTTTCAAAACGTGAGTTTAAATACGACCGGATTTAAATGCAACCAACGCGGGTTAAATTTAGCCGTGCTCTTTAATTCAATTGTTTTCGGTCGAATTTAGCCTAGCCAAAAAAATGGAGGGAATTGTCCCGCCACTGAAGTTATTTAGCACTCCTAAATTCAATCGAAATCAGTCGAAATTAATATTTGGAAATGGCGGGATTTTTTCCCTCCCTCCTGTTGAATTTTCACTAAAAAAACCGGCACTAAAAGAGGGCCGAAATGTCTAACACTAATTTCAACCGAAATCAGTTGAAATATAAAAGTGACTGACAATGGTTGAAAATAAAATTTCAAAAAAATAAAATTAATTTAATTAAAATATTTAAACAATATTGCGTATTAGATAAAAATATGTAACCATACAAGGATAACATTCATCACATATATAATTTTTTTCGGTACTAAAAAAATATACGTAATGAGAGAATTTAGATTTTTTTGACTTTTGATAATTTTTCAAAATTTCAATATTTATGTAATTAATTTGAAAAATTACGAAAAAATTACAAGAGTTCCATATCTACACGTTTCATTCACTATAATTTTTTAAGAAAATATTGTTAAGCTAATAATAAAAGTGTTCTTAAATTGGCGCAATTCTGTAGTTATATGGTTAGATTCTTAGTTTAGGGGTTATGAATTTAAGGTTTACGGAACAAATTAGGGTTAGAATTTATAAGTTATTTATAAATTTTTTAAGAAACCCAACCGTACGGATCTTTAGAATTTGAAAAGATAATAGTGTAGAAAAAAATTTAATTTATAAGAATATTATTTCCATGAAATTATAAAGAATTTTAATTGTATTTGCATAAATTCGACTACATTCGGTTGAATTTATAAATTCGACTGCTTTCGGTTGAATTTATAAATTCGACTGAATTCTATGGAAAACGTAAATAAGACCACTATTGGTGGAATTTATAAATGTTTGGAGTCGAATTCAGCCGCCGCATTATTTTCAACTATATTCGGTCGAAATTAGCCGATTCATCTTGGCAACCCTACTGCTTCTTTCTTTCCAGTAGCCGCAATTCTCCATCTTCAACCCATCTTCTCCCCATTTTTTTTCACCCCATTTTGCATTCATATGATCCTCCTTAATCATCAAGTAAGTATTATTATCAATTTTCATTTATTTCTGTGTTTTATGAATTTTGTATGTCACTGTTTATATCATTTAGTACAATTGCAAAACTTGTAAATATGTAGAAATGATTTATGAATTTGTTGATAGAAATTAATTGTTGTTTACTAATTTTACTAATAATAGGATGGTAAATAATAAAATATGTTGATATTGTTAGGGGTTAATAATTACATATATGTGCGCATTTGTAGATGGCATCCGATCGTAGTTGGATTGTTCGTAGCCGATTTAATGAGACAAAATACTCAACAGAAGAATATAAAGCTGGTGTGGATAGTTTCATTAAATTTGCTATAGAACATCGTGAAGAAGAGGATAATTTTCTTTCAGCTTTTGAGTACTTATGTTTTTTTTTATTATAATTTTCTTTCAGCTTTTGAGTACAAGTCTTTTTTCTGCATTAGATGGATCATCCTGCAAAAAAAAAAAAGCTTTATCATATTATATGCATACACTTATAATTTTCTTGTACACGATAGAGTTCTATTATGCCGTATCAAGAATGACTAGAGATATATCTGGGATAAATATTAAAAATCCCTTCATGAAGAATTTTCTTGCAAGATTTCTTATTTTTTATCTACTGGTGAATGTTTTTGTCCACATGACTTAATGTGCCCTAGGGTGAATCTAGTAGTTTTATTTGTCAATGTAAAATAAATATGTTACATTCTTACACAATGCTCATCTTTGAGGCTAAAAGTATCATTGTAAATTTTTACAGCTTGGTTTGTCCTGTGTCAAACCTGAAAGTCAAATTGTTTAGCCTTTGTGCCCCCTTCCCCAATATCCTCTCTTCAAGCTAATATTCCTTCCCTTCTCTTTTATATTTGGATTGTTTCATCTGATTAAGTTATCACCCCTTCGACATTCTTTGGACATTTCCTGCAATCACAGTTTACAAATCGTGGTTTGCTTCGAAGCGATATGATGCAGGATTTGTTTAATTTCTGAACATGCTTATATTTTAACGTGAGATGGGATCTTTATGATTTTGTTGACAGTTGACTTCAACTATTTTAATTTTGACCTGGACCATCATATTATTTTATGTATATTTATCTGACAATGTGATATAAATTATGTACGGCAAAATATAATGTCGTTCCACTCTGGCCAGCCTGCCTATTTTTCTTGAACATAATGGACTACTTTAGTTTTTGTATTTATAGGCATTTAGATAACTGTTTGGTTGCTGTAAGGAAAATTGTTTTTAGTTTGATAGGGAATGTTATATATGTCCTTGATGTATAGGGCTGACCTGAAAGAGATAATCAATAAATATCTGAAGGTCAACAGTCCCCTGATGGTAAATATATTTCTCCTATCCAGTATTAGATATTGCGGTAAAGTTATATTTAACATCTTTCAATATATATCATAGCAGCTGATCAATTTCTACCAGAAGTATCTGAAATATAATGCAGATATAGAAGCTTCTATATAAATTCTCTAGTAATATCTGTAATTTGAACCCAACAATTGTTAAGGTACTAGAATGTCTTGATTGTTTGTGTTGAGCAAATCCTCTAATACTCTGCCTATTTTTCTAGAACATAATGGACTATTTTAGTTTTTGTATTTATAGGCATTTTGATAACTGTTTGGTTGCTGTAAGGCAAATTGTTTTTGGTTTGATAGGGAATGTTATATATGTCCTTGATGTATAGGGCTGACTTGAAAGAGATAATCCTCTAACTGTTTCACCTGAAAGCTTTTATATAAATCCTCTAATACTCTGCAAATCTTGTAGGAAAAATTGAAAAAGGCTCGAGCTAAATTGGAACCTGAGTTTGAGCTTCTTAAGAAACCACAATCCCCCCGTAGCCAAAGGGATTTTAATCGGAAGAAAGATTTCATTGTGTTGGCCAAGGCAACAACCCCAAGGAAAGGGAAGATCCCCCTTTATCCCCAAGACACCTTGGCTGAGCTTATGGGAGCACGGGATGCACTACAGGTTATAAAGAAACAAAAAACTGTCCAATCTCAATCTGAAGTTGAAGTTCCTGATGACATTTACAATCAAATGTCGGAAATATTTGATGCAGTGCGGCAGATGGTTCTTTCGTTACCCACAGGTGAGGTGAAGCAGTCTGTTCTTGATAAGGAGGTGCGTAAATTAGCCTATGCTGCACCCGAGTCAACAATCATTCCGTTCGGGCAACAACTGGTTTGCTTGGTCCTATCTTGAAGAAGAATGACAAGCTGATTATAGAGGTAACATTCTTTTAAATGCAAGATTTCAGTTATGACCAGGTAATGACATATTGGTACGAAATTATGACCATACATTTTAAAGTTTAATATTTGAATTTGTATTCAGGAATTTTTTTTTTAAGAAAAATATGCGGAGCTATTTCTTATATTCATCTTCAAGAGTATTTGACCTGTTGTCATGACAAAGTAGACACAAAAGTTCTGATATTTTCTTTTTAACCTTTGTATGAAAAAGTAAAGACAAAGTATTAGTATATTTTTGGCCCAAGGTTTTATTGAAATCGAAAAACAAACATATTAATCAAACCACACTTGTAGTTGTAGATATATTCTCTAGTTTGTAGTTTTGTGGTTGCGGCAGGATTGACAGTGTACATATAACTATAAGTTTTCATTCTCATAGTGAAACTAGATGTGAGGTCAATGCTTTTAGAACTATTACTCTCCAACGTGCACAACTTCTATTTGAATTTTTTCCTCCATGTTTTAGTTTTATGCCGGTCGTATTTAGCTGTTTTTCTTGTAGTGTATGTCCATCTTTTTAATTTGCATTCTACTGTTTTTCGAATAGTTAAATAGATTCCAAATGTCAAATTAACTGTAACTTACTTGGATACTTTTAAATGATAATGTAAAACTAATCATAACCACCACTTAGTTATTTACAATTTACTTGAATCACCTACATACTTGCTAAGAATAAGATATGCAGTCTTGAATAGTTGCATGCATAAAACTTATCATCAACTTTAGTTATTATGATCATCACAGTTCAAGCCAAGTAGGTAATTAGCTCTCTCTCACAGGCCCCAGTTGGGCAACTTGATGAAAAAGAAATCAAACGTTTGAATATTATGCATTTACCTAACCCCCACACTATATATGTTATTACAATTAAATCGCACCATAGTTTCCTTCCGTATAATACATTATACTATCCTTTTAAGTTTCTCTGAGGTAAGCCGAAGTTTGGTGTTTCGGTCATGGGTGTTAAAGGTGTTCATGGTCGGCTTTCATATCCGATTCTTCATTAGGTCGAACCAGTTTTTTTAAAATTAAAAATTAAAAACCAAACCAGTAAATGATATAACCAAACTAAATCAATCCACCTAAAAACGGATTAATTTGGTTTATTTACTGTTTAACTATTGTATCATTTATGTATCATCTATAAGCATATTAAAATAATGATTTCAAAGATTTAGTATGTAATTATTCAGTAATTATCAGTATATAATTTAGTGATTAGGACATGTTTTGAGTTTCTGACCTGACATTGAATTGGCAGTATACCGTGCATAACAAGAAAACAGGGCAGTTTATAATATTAATTAATTTTGGTTGTATGTACTTGTGCATGAGATTGTGCCAGCTAAGCAGATTGTGGGTAGCAGCAACAATGGAGATCAAGCACGAGGCGGAAGTGATGATGAAGACCTCGATGCACACAACTATCCACTAATATAGACCATGTTATTAGCTTGGTAATTTTGCTCAGCTTTTTATGAACTGATGAACCCGTTGGATTTTAGAATCTGCGCACCCTTTTTTTGTAAAGCTGTGTAGCTTCTTTTGTTTTCGGGGCATTTAAACACTGATGATGAAACTAGCTAGATGGTCATAACTGTATATCAGATCAGCCGTATGTTTTTAAAACTAAGTATTGGTTTTATGTTAAATGTTGTTTGGTTTAATACGTTTTTCTTTATTATTTTGTGCTGTTTGGAATATAAAGGAAAAAGAATTTGGCTTTTCATTGGGGTGGTTCAGAACAGCAATAATTTTTTTTTTTTGGATTTTTGTCATGTTAATTCGACCGAAATCAGTTGAATATAAGAGGCAATTCTGTTAAAAAGCGGTCGAATTTAGGTGCCGCAGTCGAATTTAATAATTGACCAAAAACAGTTGAAAATGATTTTCTACCGAAAACAGTCGAATTTTTTTTCCACCAAAAGTGGTCGTATTTAATAAACGAGCATATACGGTCAAATTTACTATTCTAGGCGGGACTTTTGAATTTTTATGAAAATTCAAAATTTTTAGGCGCCATTTTCAAATTTGAAACAAATATTTAAAAATTTAAAGCAAAATCTGCCAAATATAAATTCGACCAATTTCGGTCGAATTTGACCGATCGAAATTAAGCGGTTGTATTTAATTGGTCGAATTTAGTGTAAATACGACCGGTTTGTTAAATACGACTTGGATATGTATGACCGGCATTAAAAAGGTCGTATTTAGCTAAATACGACCGGATACAGTCGTATTTAGCTGTTTTTCTTGTAGTGAAGTAAATTCTAAAAGATATACTACCGGATGTAATCCCTCAAATACATCCCTCAAAGAATGTTCGTAAAACTACCCATCGAAAGTTGGTAAAGATGCTCCTTGCATTTACGGGAAAATTTCTAAAATTAATAATATGAACAAATTTTATTAATTTATCAGGTTTATTAAGTAATCAATATTAAGTACATATTCTCATTATGTTACATTGCTATCAGAAATTTACATTAAAAATGATTTATAATAAATGATTAATTTAACACTTACTAATTAATTAAGATTTTACTTTTTTTTTAAGTCAAGAATACTCATCATTAGTACTTATTCAATTTAAATATCCAGCTAGAATCGAACCAAAATCATGAAGCTAATTACTACTCTCCCTGGAGCTCTTAGAACATATTTTAATCAAAATACGGAAATTATGTGATTCTTAGTACTTCACTCACATTATGTGAATAATCAACATTTACTTAATTGTGTGATTCTTATAAATAAACTCCTCACAGTATTTCTTTAATACTCTAACTTTATATAATCTTAAGTACAAACTACACTTGTATAAACAAACAATCCTAAATTTAACATATGATGAATTTTGACATCGGAGGAGACTATTGGGAAATAATATTAGGGTAAAACAAATTTCTTGAATGGTTTAATAGTTAATAATAATTACATTCGTATAAACTTATTAAATAGTTTCAATTATCTTTCTTTGCAGCTAGGGACGGAGACATTATCCATTTTAAATTGATAATGGATAAAACTATTAAAGGATCCGATCAACTGACTCTAGTGATAGTTATAGTTTGATTAGTCAGACAAGGAATCTCAAAAAAATTGTAAAATAGATGCATATAAAAAATAACTCCCTACATTTTAAAATAATTATTTTATTAATCTTTTAATAATTAAATTAATTGATTTTTAATTAAAAATTAAAGTTTAAATTGCTATTCACATTAATTTATTATATGAAAAAATGGTTTAAACATGCTCATAGTTTTCACATTGAACATCAATTAATAGACGATTCTAATTCAAAATTAATTATTTAAAGTGGATTGTATGCATGAATCTTTGTGTTTACCAAAAGAAATGTTTAAACACAAGTTTAGAACATATGCGATGGATAAAATGATTGGTTAAATATTATAAAATAATAAATTTCTAAAAATTATTAAGCCTGTAAAAAATTATATCTTGTCAGAGCTGACTATAAAGGTTGGTTATATTTAAAAAATAGTAAAACACTATTATTTCAAGTTATTATAAATTATATGTATTATTTCAATGTGATAACAGATAATAATGGATTTTGCTACATGTTTTTATATGTTCAGTAAATATATCCAATATTATAGGAGTACAACTTTTTTTAACATTATCTCTATATATATATTTTTGATATGTCATGTGAAATTTTAGCTGAAGATTATTTTCAATTTAAAATGCTCGTAGTTACTGAGAGAAGAGTTAGAAGGGGTAGAACATATAGGGAAGGGTCTCGATCAATTCTAACTTTTTAAGTTGTTAGTGAAAAAAAATAAACAGTTTACATTAAAAAAAAGATCATGACGGACAAAAAATTACCGAGCCGCGCATGTGTTTTACGCTAATTTACCAAGGTGCGCTATCGTTCTTCCATTTGCGTTTCACATATACTAAGTCTCCTCTACCTAACACTCTCTAAAAAAAACACTAACCCAGGCTCACCGACTTAAACACAAAACCCATCTTCTTCTTCTTCCCTCCGGCGGTGGATTCTTCACCGGCCGGTGACCCCTCCTTTTGCTTCTATATATTATGCTTCTATAATCCTATATCTATAACTTAATTCATTTTTCATTAGTTCAACTTTCAGATTTGAGTTTTTTGACTATTACAATTCCAGCTCTCTGGTTCGTTGTTTTGCACGGCATGGATGCTTGGAAACCTGTGATGCGGGAGCAGATCTTGGAAGATAGGCTCTAGTTTGGATTTAGTTTGATGGTTCTAGGGTTTTATATTAGGCTTCTGTCTTTTAGTTTGGTTGTATATTAGTTTGTTGTAATTGTAGTATTGTGTACTTTTGCGCACAGATCTCTCTTGGTTCAATGATTATCTAACAAATATATGTTGGGCTTGCTAAGCAGGCCTTAACTCCACATTAGTATGATATTGTCCGCTCTGGGCCGAACCCGCACGGATTTGTTTTTGGCTAACTCCCAAAAGGCCTCATACTAATGGAGTTATCTGCTTGCTTATATACTAGCAATCTGCCCCTCCCACAAACGATGTGGGACAACTCCTGACTATAACGATCCATAAATTTGTATTTATTAAATAAATATTATTGGCGGACTATTATGTGTTAAATATTATGTGATTGTGATATGGGTATATTCTCGAAAGTTGATGTATTTTATTTCTTAA
>PHNY01102339.1:1181-16286 GCA_003724115.2 Anethum foeniculum
ATATTGACCATGTATGACTTTTAAGCGACTCAAAAATCAGTTACGTACTGATTTTAGGGTCCCGGAAAAAAGTCATCGAAAAATTATGAAATTCCTACCAAAATTAATATTAAATATATTAATGACAAATCCCAAGTTTCAAGTCAAAAAGATATGTGGAATTATTTTTTCGGATTTTCGGAACGTTAAAACAGCCTTTCGGAATTACAAAAAAATTATTCGTCTTTACCGACAAGTAAGACAAAAGTTTTGACTTGATATATATTCAAACATAATATTCCATGAATAATAATGACTATGAGGTCCGAGGAACAATTACGTTTGAGTTTATATTGATTTTATCCGGATAAATAAGCATTTAAGGGTTTTTCGGAATAAAATCTGTTTTTGATCTTTTGGCACGACTTTTGGCATGATAATTTGATATTAATATTCAAATGAATATATCAAATATATTTGAGNNNNGTAAAACTATAAGAGCGACACGCTTTTAAATAATTTTGACAGTTTTGGCTCGTAAAAGCGATGTTTGAAAATTCTCGATTTTCGTGCGTTTAACCGTTGCCATTTTTTTTTTCTTGACAAAAATGACTTAGTATAGAACATATCATTAGGTTGATATTTTTATTCTAAATACATGTCAATTAAATTGTGTCGAAAAACATTTTAGGGCTATATGACCAATTTGACTTGATTCCCGGAAAATGTCACGAATATATATAAAACCTAGGGAGGATTACTACAAATGATTTAGTAAACTTCCTAGATTTCTAATTTAATTTACACTTAATCGTAATTAATAAAATAATCAAGACTTACGGAAAAGACGGCTTCTCACGTATACTTTAAAGAAATCTTAAAAAACGTGTCAAAATATAAGTATAATGTATAGAATTCAATGGAATAGAAGGAGTAGTAAACTATACACACGTATATATATTTTTTTTCCGGGGCATGTTCCCCAGCCACAGTTGAATGAGATACCGTTGCTGCAATGTTTCATTGCGGCAGTACTCTCCTACCGCAATGTTTCATTGCGGCAGCTGTATCCCATCCAACGTTGGCGGGGAATAATATCCTTTTTTTCCTGTTAAATACGTATATTGTTTTTTTGTACTTGCGCCAGAAAAATTAGTCTTCGATGCTTATAAATTAGACCTTTCAAATAACCACTTCTCCGAAGATTCGGAGAAATGGCAAATACGATGAGTCTCACAACAACCCCATGTCTCAGATTTCCCCATTCCAAACCCCCATTTGTCAATTTCCCCAAGCTCAAGTTTTTATCCTTTATTAACTCAAATTCAAGACCTAGGGTTCTACAATTGGGGATTGGTTCAGTTAGAGCTGAAGCAAGTAGCAACATTGATATGGGTTTTCTTCAGCAAGCAATAGGATTGGTCCAAGCTTCACCACCCACCTGGCAATCTGCTATTTTTAGCAATATATTTATATTTCTTGTGGGTTCTCCTGTTCTTGTTTCTGGCTTGTCTCTTTCTGGCATTGCTGCTGCTTTCTTGCTTGGTTCTCTTACTTGGCGCGCTTTCGGTCCCTCTGGGTATCTTCTTGTTGCTGCGTATTTTGTTCTTGTAAGTCCCAATTTTTGTTAGTGGCATTGTGAATTTTGTGGAATTCGCGTATTTGTTTGGTAATTGATAATTGAGATGCAAGCTTGTATTTTTACCTTTAGGGGAGCTGAGTTTTTGTTACATTGTTTGAGAAGATTGATTTACTTGAATTGTGTACTTGGTCTATGATTGTAATGTCGAATTCATTTGCCGTTCTTTATTTTTACTTATATAAGGCGAACAATAAGTTTTGGAATTGATGTAATTGTATAGAATTTGAAAAGAAATCGTGGAAGTCATTGAAAAGACATGATAAGAAAAAATTTGCCTATATAGTCTTCTGGCTACTGTTTTTGCGCTGTCTTTAGCTTAATTTATCTTGTTGGTTTCTAATGTTATTGCATTGTATAAGAAGATTGATTTTCTTGGATTGTGTACTTGGTCTACCACTGTAATGTCAAATTCATTTGCCGTTCTTGATTTTTACTTTAACAAGGCAAACGACAAGTTCTGGAATTGGTGTAGAATTTCAAAAGAAATCGTGGTAGTCAATGAAAAGATATAATAAGAAAGAATTTGTCTAGATAGTCTTCTGGCTACTGTTTTTATTGTGTGTAATTATTAACAGTTATCCGGTCATCCCTACTGCTAAAGTTAGGGCACTGCAGCAACAAAAGTGAAAATGGCTGAGAAGGAGGCTCAAGGTGTTGCTGAGAAGAGAAAGGGAAGGAGAGGACCAGGAAGTGTGATAGGTTCCAGTGCAGCTGGTTGTGTTTGTGCATTGCTTTCTATTTACGGAGTTGGTGGGAGTGCATTCTCGGGGCTCTGGGAACTCGGGTTTGTTGCCAGTTTCTGTACTAAGTTGAGTGATACTGTATCAAGTGAGATAGGGAAGGCATACGGGAGAACAACGTAAGTGATTTCTTTTCCACTTCAATCTTGCAATTCGCAAGTTCTCATACCCCACATGCCTGAATTCGAGTAACTATTTTTAAGGGACTATAGTAGACTTAATTCCTGGCCTGGAGTTTCTTACATATCTTTTAACAATACTAGTCTTGTCTCGCCATAAGGATAATAGGGCTTTTATACAAATAATTTAAATAGCTCTGTCTACCTGTTCTCTATTGTATACACAACAATATGCCATCTTCTCTTTGCAAGTCCATTATAATTTGGATTATGATCCCCATCCTAAAGCATTGGTCACTATCACATGAGGTGGAAAATATAGCTCTAGTTCCAACTGAAAAATTGTTTTAGTAAGTTTGCAAGATGATACTAGTCTGTGCTACTACGAATTTGCAGAGAGAGAAAAAAAATCTGACGTTATTAGTTAAATGCAAATCATTACAATTAAATTGTCTGTGTAGTTCTTTTTCTGCTGGTGGCCCATAGTTCTACTGCTACTCCTCGATGACTAGTTTATTAGGGGGAGAATTTGATCCTCAACGGATGCATTGTATGTGAAAGAACATCAAAATTTCTGCAAGGCCTTGAATAATAATAAAAATTATTGCTTTTCCTGATTTAGGTACCTAGTAACAACATTTAAGGTGGTTCCAAGGGGAACAGAAGGAGCTGTTAGTCTTGAGGGAACCTTTGCTGGAGTTGTAGCTGCAATTCTTCTTGCCGCCTCTGGTAGTTTATTAGGCCAGGTATGGCAAATCTAGTAAAATTTTCAATCAAGCGTTTTCGTCAATACTTTTCTTGCATATTTGCTTTCTTTACTCACAGGATTGACCTTTATTATATTATAATCAAAAGGTTATGAACACCCACATAGATGTATCTTAAACAACTTTGTCATTGGAGTTTGGCTGGATCTTATGATACACTTTAAGGTCTGGAGATGCAGATACAGTAAGTAGAGCGTAGGTCTGAAGACACCTATCTAGTTTAAGGTCTCAAGAAGAAGGCTCAGTTTTGCTGATCCCAAGCTTGTAGACAACAATTATTTTTTATTTTCGTATGAGATCATCTTTTTAAAGTAAAATAATAATGAACTGTATATGCCTTCCTGGTCCTAATATTATTTTCCCCAAGAAAAAGGTTTCCTCAATTGTTTCAAGTTCTGACTCCAAATTCTTTTTAATCTCCCAAAAATTGAGAAAGCAGGTTAGCACACTTGAAGCTTTCATATGCGTACTAGCTGCCCAGATTGCTAATTTTGGCGAAAGCTTGATAGGTGCTGCTCTCCAGGACAAGGAAGGATTTGGATGGGTAGGTTTCATTTCTGATTCGTAAATTTTTTATGCACTGTCAAAAGCCAAACCTTCATTGTTTTTCATTGTCAATTTCTCGGTCTATTGCGCCTTAACTTGCAGCTCAACAACGACGTTGTCAATGTCATCAATATATCCATTGGGAGCATTCTAGCAATCCTCATTAAGCAACTTGTACTGCAGAACTAGTACATATATTTGGACAGCAGCAATGGTATTTATAGGACCTGGCAGGACTTGCTGATATCGCTTGTATGACATGTTAAATTTAAATTTTGCTGCCATGGTTGAAATTTCAAATAGCTCACCTGGATCATGTTTTAATTGTATTTTGTTGCTGCCCATTCTGCAGTTTTTGTGGGGGGAACATCTGCAATCATACCAACAGCACGAGCCACCAAACTACTTCAAGGTTATATAAATGATAGGTCATTCTTTTGTCAAATTATATTGAATATGGCTGCATACCACATTTTTATGTAATTGTGTTTTTAGCTTAGAAATGTGCAAGCTCCAGTTCTATTATGCAACTTAGAAACGTCCTTGCGAGTACAAAAAGTATGAAATTATGTTACTGCTACATGATCATGGGTGTTTCTCTTCGGATGCTTGCATTGTTATTTGAGAACCCTTTTGTAACATTTTCTTGGCCCTCTAAAAGATGTTTAAGGACCACAAGCATCGTCTACTTTCAATTTTATGAAACTTCAAAGCTGATAATAATAATTGAAGTAAACTTCTCTCTCTCTTTTTTTTTGATAATTTTAAAGTAAACTTCTTTAAACTAACTGCTAGACGTAGATGTTATTATAGATGTAGATGTTATTATATTTCACAGAATCTGCGACTGCTGTCACAGCCGGTTACTGCATAGATAACCCAAGTCTCACATTCTAGCAATAATGAGACCCTTTTTGTGGTAAGGTAGTAGGTTGATGGCTCAATGACCGACCAGGACAAGCCTGTAGATGTAGTTGCCAAACCATTGAGCCAAACGGTTTCCATACATTTGTCTTGCTCTTAAGAGAGGTTAAAAAAGGCTATTCCTACGACGCAACTGCCTTTATGGGACACAGGAGCATCAGTTAACAGTTCCTACGGTATCAGCACAACTCTTGAGTGACATCACAGTAAAACTTCTACAGGACTCACATCCTAGTGCCTTCTGCGCTTTAAGCTGGATCCGGCTTGCTCATCGTGATACTGATTTTGCCTGGTTGAGTAACATACATCAGGAACAAATGCAGGTGTAATTTCCATCTCATGTTGGTAGTTGTTTGACCAGTTAAGTCCTGAAGCTGTTGGAGGCGATGGTATCTCTGGCACATCCCATGCCGTTTGCCCCAAGCACTCATCACCATCTAGCTCGAAATCGGCGGCCAGTAATATTGCTGAGCAGTCTGACTCTCCAAACTTACCACTATCAGCCTGTTAGGATTAAGCACACGGAGAAGAAATTAATAGACCTTCTCAGACTTGTATTGTATATGTTAAAGATTAGCAACTCTCTTATAAAATCATGCCAAATGCACTATAAGTGTATACAAGACAAGTACGACACAAATTCATAGACCTTGTACCTTGGATGATTCATTGTCAATATAGTTGTAGTTCTGATTGAGATCGGTTATTCCAAATATTTCATCTAATTGCCATTGTTGAAAGCTTCCGCAATCAGATCCTCCACCGAAAGGTTGCCTGGCCGGTTCAAACTCACCAACTTCATCAACTTGGATATGTTCATTGCTGTGTCGATCATCCAAAGCCGCATGGTTATTGTTCTTAGACAACAATCCTGATTCTGCTTCAATAACTTTATCATGGGACTGTGACTTTTCTGAAGAAGCCATCCCACTACGGTCATTAGATTCAAGTCCCACCTTGACTCCAGTGAGTAAAAACCTTTGATGAGCCGAAACGTGGGCATTGATTGAATGTATAGAGACATCACATTTCCTGCATAGCAAAGCCCGATCTTCGAGACAAAAGAAATATCCTACTGTTTCCTGTACATTGCAACAAGTTTTAAACCTCGAATCCAATAAAAACATCATTAAAAGATATAAAATCACACACCAAATACTCAAATAACTCAAGACTTCAAAGAAGGAAAACCTGACAAATATCGCACTTGGGCATAGGAGATGAGGAGTTTGAAAGAGAAACCCTCTGGTGTTTACTAGCCAGCTTGTTAGCTGCATGTACCTTTTCATCACAACCATAACACAACGCCGCCTCGTCTGCGCAGCATAGCACCCTCGCCTCCGCTACCTCACACACGTTACACTGTATCTTCATCCTTTCCCCAACCTTCGTGTACTAGTACTCTATTCCTAAACATACACACACTACTAGAGGAAAGGATAGTGTTGTGAGGTCTCTAGTAATATCTTACTAGCACCAACTTGATGACGAAAAGGCAAGTGGATGGATCTCCTTGTAGACTACTATACTTGTATAGGATCTTTACCTGTACTCTTTATCTAGTCCCTCCTACATTATCCCTTGTAATAATTTTATTTCTTCTTTACCACTATGCCCCTGGTATGATATTTCCAATAAAACTCAACTCCTACACGTGTCATTTTTTTGACAACAAGTCACCGTATACGTGTACCTCACTCCGGCGTCAATCTTCTGTTGAACTCTTTTATGCTGATTTCAACTATATTGGATATTTGTTTTTTTCTTGTTTTTATTAATGTTCTGATATTTATTTTTGAAAATTAATGTTGATTGTCGGGATATTATCAAAGCTATGAAGACAGGTTCGTTTAATAATTGTGTCAGTAGTGCAGAATAAATTAAAATACTGGAATTCAAGAAAACTCTTAGATGTTTCTTGAAATTTCAGTAATCTAGTAAATAATAATATTAGAGTTCAAGAAACTTTTAGATGTTTCTTGAAATGTCCAGGAGGTTTTGTTGTCTGCTAAATAATAAAATGAAGACCAGTGCTGATATCGATGTTTGTTTTGGTCCGTATTTAGTTTAATAAATAAAACAGAGCAGTACTGATCATGTAAAAAACTAAATTAATGAACTTATCCTCCCTCACACAAGTGATACAGTAACTCTTTAATACTACGGCTTTACCCAAACATATATAATTTTTTAAACTTGTTTACTTGAATGACCTTTAATAAAATGAAAATATGAATTGGAAACAAAAAGGATTTGCATAATATATCAAAAGAAAACCTTACATGTTTGGGGAGACTAAGCGAGAAATGTAAATAGCTCACCCTCCAAAATATTGTTTTTTTTTTTTTTGCTTTATATATTCAAGAATACAATGGAAACCTTCTCTAATATTTTAGATTTGGATATAACTCTTTTTCTCCACAAATGGAAGAATTGCTTTTCCACTTATTTATTTACACTTATCCCCAAACTATTACACTTAATAGTATTATTTACTGTACTTCATAAATAAAAAGTAATATCCGACAAAAATAACAAATCAAAAGTAATAATGATATATCTTCTTTTTACAAGAAAATCCATTTTTTGTGAAAAATAATAGTATTGGAATACTAAATTTAATTATCACTATATAATAAAATTAAGGGCTTTTTCAAAAATACGAATTTTTAAACTTTTTTGTAAAAATACGATTTTTCAATTTTTTTATAAAAATACGGTTTTGCAACCCTATGCAACCAAATGTAACCTCGAATGCAACTAAAAACAATTTCAGTTATTTTTTAGAAAACTTAAATGAAGTTTATATTTCAACTTTCTGTTATATTTTCAAAATCTACTTTACTCCATATCTGTAATTTATATTTTCAAAATCAATCATATTTCACATATTATGTCCATTTAATGCAATTAATATATTTTTTATTTATCAACATTTATTTTTTTTAATATATATAATTTTTTAAAAATGAAAATCGATTTTGAAACGGAGGAAGTATTACGTAGGATTTTTTTTTTTTTGAAAGAAGGAAAATAATTCAATAATAAAGAGCAATACGGCATCTACACATATGATCGAAATTGAACAAACACATAATCATATCTAACCAAGCGATTTTTTGAAGAGATATGTACATACTGTAATCCTTCAACTGTTGTTTTGAGCAATCGACCATAGATTCATCACCACAGGAACCGTGATAATCTCGCAGATCTGGAATCCCGGACATGATGAACACCAAAGATTTAAATAAAAACTAAACTCTCACATAAGGAGTGACCAAACGAAACCCAAATAAATTGGGAACTTATTGAATAAAAATAAGATGAATTAAAATCAATAACAAGAAGAAAAGATTGGGGCTTTTCACCGATAAAAGCCGATGGAAGCCCCTATACTGCTTCAAGATAGAGAGAAAAGAGAATATTAGGGTTTGAGACGGAGAGAATAGGTATGTGTTCAATACGTAGGAATTATTTAAGCACTTCGGTATGGAGTGAGGTAAAATATTTTTTTAATGAGTTGGGCAATATGTTAAAGAGTTTTGAGACCCGTTTTCTAAACTGAAACAGCCCAACCCAGTTTTAAAGCCAGATGAACCAAACCCGACCCGAACATTGGGGGTAAACATTGGATAATTGGAGCACTCACTTTTATAATCCAAGCAGCCACCCAATCTCCATAACTCCAACCATATCATCAAATCTGGGTTATCGGTAACACTCCGTCGGGCCAAAATTACACCCGATTCGAATCAATTCAAACCCAAACCCCCTTTTAATCAATTAATCCCCTCCTTTCGGATCATCTAATCGGACTCTCCGGATACACAATTACAGGTTTGTATCTATATCTCCCCCAATTTTATCATGTCTTCAGCTCCTACATTTTACCCCCTTGTCTTCTTTTGTCTTTTAAGTAGCTTAATTGTTACATATATGTTTGTGTATGTATATTAATTCTAAGAATTTGTAGGTTAATTTAGTGCTGATTTTGACATGTAAAAATGTAGCCTTTAAACAAAGCTGTGGCTAATTATTTGTATGTCCAAGGCTCATTTTTTTTTAAAAACATATGAATTAGGCTACTTAGAATAGCAAAAAGAAGACTACGGTTGTAACTTGTATGGAATTGTCAAGACGCTAAATTTCTCGTTTAATTTATATTACAGTAATGATAAAATTTGTTAACTTGAATTAGTTCAACTTGGTTTGAAACCCGAAAATGGAGGGAAGCGATCAATATCGAGAATGGCAGATTGTCATTTGGCTACTTTGAGGCTTTCATAATGACATTATTGTTTTATAGAACTTTAAGTACCTTATGTGCAGTCTACTGTATTATGGAGTATAAATGATTTATAAGCTTTTAGATTTCCCGACGTGATCTGGGCAGTGTGCGTCCTGGCTTTAATCCTACTCATTCCTGCTTATTTATTGTTTTAATGTTTGTAATTGTGCTGTTTGATTGTTGTAGTCTGGGAAAGAGTAAAACAATACTATGTGTTATGTGTTTTCACGTCTGTGTCCGTCCGTCTTTATTCTGTATACATGGTATAATGTTTAGGTGAGAATTTGACTATACTTTCCGAGGAAAGAAGAAGAAGAAAATGCTCAAGAGTGTTTACCCTCGACAAATAAAAGCATTATATTTACAGATTCTGAAAACTCTTTGTTCAGTAAGTTTGCTTTTTGAGATTGATATACCTTTTTTTTTGAAGGACTGGTGCTTTTATTGCGTAATCTTAACCATCAACTACAAGATTGATGTCATGGAAGTAGCAATTGAAACACCTGTTAAGAAACCAAAGAGGCTGACATCTGCTGTTTGGAATCACTTTGAAAGAGTTAGAAAGGCAGACATTTGTTATGCTGTTTGTATACATTGTAAGAAGAAGCTGAGTGGATCAAGCAACAGTGGGACAACTCATTTAAGAAATCATTTGATAAGGTGTTTGAAGAGATCTAACTTTGATGTTTCTCAAATACTTGCAGCAAAGAGAAAGAGAAAAGATAATAATAGTCTTGACCTTCCAAATGTCAGTTATGATGAGGTAAAACGAAAAGCAGAGGCTATTATCCCCATAGCTGCCTATAGATATGACGAGCAGAAAAAAGATGAACCTGTTAACCTTGGAAGTATTAAATTCGATCAAGAGCGGAGTCGCCTTGACCTTGCTCGCATGATCATGTTACATGGTTACCCTCTGGGCATGGTAGACCATCTCGGATTCAAGATATTTGTCAAAAATCTTCAGCCATCATTTGAGATATTGACAAACAGCGGTGTTGAGTTTGATTGTATGAAAATTTATGAGAAAGAGAAACAAAAGGTATATGAAATGCTACGCAATTTTCATGGCAGGATCAGTATTGCTGTTGGTAAGTGGGTCTCACTAGAAAATGAAGAGTACATGTGCTTGACAGCGAACTTTGTTGATGCAGATTGGAAGTTTCAGAAGAAGACGTTAAACTTTATAACATTGGATTCCTCACATACAGATGATACACTTTCAGAAGTTGTTATAAAATGTTTAATGAACTGGGAAATTGACCGTAAGTTATTTTCACTGACATTTGATGATTGTAACATTAATGATGAGGTTGCCCACGGTGTCAAAGATTGGATATCCCAAAACAAGCCTCTTTTAAAAAATGGGGAGTTGTTTGATGTGAGATGTGCTTTACATTTTTTAAAATCCCTTGTTTGCGAAGCTATCGAAGCACTTCAAGAAGTATGTTGCAAAATCCGAGAGACCATAAGGTATGTTAAGAGCTCACAAGCTACCCAGGGGAAATTTTATGAAATTGCCAATGAGGTTGGTATCAATAGCGAAAAACGTTTGTTTCTTGATACCCCAATGACGTGGAACTCCACTTATCTCATGCTTGAAACAGCCTTAGAATACAGGGGTGCCTTCTCTCTTCTGCAAGAGCATGATCCTGCTTACTACACGACCCTTTCGGAGGAAGATTGGGAATTGGCAAGTTCGGTTACTAGCTATATGAAACTTTTTGTTGAGATTATTAGTGTTTTTACGAGTAATAAGCATCCGACTGCAAATATATATTTTCCTGAGATATGTGATGTACACATACAGTTGATTGACTGGTGTAAGAGCCCTAATGAATTTATTTGCTCTATGGCAATAAAGATGAAAATGGAATTTGACAAATACTGGAGCAAGTGTCAATTCAGCTTAACAGTAGCAGCCATCTTAGATCCCCGGTTCAAGATGAAGTTAGTAGAGTATTATTATCCCCAAATATACCCTAGTGGTGCATCAAATTACATCAAGCAAGTTTCTGATGGTATGAGGGAGCTTTTTAATGAGTATTCAGTAGGTTCAGCTTCTCTTGATCAAGGATGCAGCAACTTGCCGACTACTAGTAATGGTACGAGAGATAGGCTACGGGGCTTTGACAAATTCCTCCATGAAACTTCACAAAGTCACAGCATAGTATCTGACCTGGAAAAGTATTTAGAGGAACCAATCTTCCCGCGCAACCATGACTTCAATATATTAAATTGGTGGAAGGTTCACACAGCGCGGTACCCTATCTTATCTATGATGGCACGTGACATATTGTGTATCCCGTTTTCCACTCTGACATCAGAGTTGGCATTTAGCATGCGCGGCAGAGTGCTTGACAATCATCTCACCTCACTCAATGCTGATGCTCGAGAAGCTCTGATATGTGGTCAAGATTGGATGCGTATTGAATCAGAAGGTTGGCATATCCATCTTGACTACTAACCTTTATGATTCTGAATGTATTAATGAATTGTCTTCTTTTCTTGCATCAGACCTAGGCCAATTCTCCAGCCTAGCAGTGTTGCCTGTGGTTGCTGAAGCTAATTAATGTATGTACGGGTATGTATTTCATCAGCTATAGTGCATTGTATATTTGGAAATACTGTTTCACTTGGTTCTTCTTGGTGTGCTTGGACATTGGTCTTGTTCTAGTTTAGAGCTGCTTGATTTCTTCTCTTATGAGTACGTCTATATTGACCAGACCTAAAACTTGATGCCTAATTGTAAAGCTACCCTCTCCAAATCAAACCATTTAATGCACATCTGTGATGAGGTCCAAATGTTATTACACGAAATAGGTTCTACCTCTAAAAAAGTATTTGTCCCAGTTTTCTTTTCTTCTATCAATAATTTTGCATTAATTGCTTTAGACAGGATTTGATGCAATTAACCGAACGACATCCAGTAGAAATCTTTACTTTAGCTTTACAAGTATCAAGTCCAGATACGCTGGTCAAGGTCATGAGATTCTATGACCTGAAATCAATTATTGTTATGCAGTGGCTTACATGGATCAGTTATTGAGTTCTTGAGTTGCTATGCTTAGGAAATCTTATGCGATATATAACTGTACTCACAAGTGAAGCCAGAGTTTCCAGCATTTTTTTATCCTGTTAAATTGTGTTTTACAAATTCTCTATGAAATTTGGACATTCACGTGACTTTTATTACTGAAAATATTATGATTCAGAATGAAGATTTTGAATTCATGTTTTCCAGGTTCCTTATTTTGTGATCGTCGTCAATGACAATCCATTCCTTGGTGTTAGTAAAGAAAAATTACAAATGATCGCTAGTCCCGGTTGTGGCAGCTTTGTGAAGGAGAAAGGTTTCCACCAGATCTTATTGTCCCATTTATGTGAAGAAAATCATTGAAGGTGATGGCTTGTTGCAAACTGCAACTCAATTCAATGATTTTTAAGTAACATTATGTTTGTTCTTCCCCGACCTTCTTTTCCATTATGTTTGGATCTTTCAATTGCAATGCCGTAGCCATAGTAAAACTTAAGAAATATATGTATTTTGTACCATGTGTTGGCCCTTGTATTACTGGGCGGCGTTAGGCCAAATGATATCGCGACAACCATTTAGGCCGGATTAGCTCCTGCAAACTTGAATGAACTGAACCTATTTTAATAACATTTACCAAAGGAAAACATTTAAAGTCCTGAACATGGGATGAATTTAGTTTTATTGCTTGTTAGATTGTATAATATTTTAGCTCAAGACCAAAGCTGTTTAAACAGGATGATTAAGTTTTTTTAGGTAGTTTGGGTAGTATGTATTCCAGAATGATAAGAAACATAAGCTGAAATAAAAATAGGGGTAGATGCACAACTAGCCCGTGGAGCCATGATTTTCAAAAAATGTTGGGGCTTTTTAGGCTGTAGTGTCAAACCACATCAGGCTTGGCATTGAAACCAAGTAAATTTTATAGGGTGATTTTAGGAACATTTCTGGACTTGGCGAATCCGGAATCAAACCATATAAACTTGTTGCTAAATATCCACAGGTTAACTCTACATTCATGAGGCATAATAAAGCATTGTCTTCTGCCAAAAGTATGACGTTTTATGTTTGGGTCGAGTGTCCTTTGAAGAAAATAACTTTGGATCTAGTGTCCACACTTTCAAATCCATGCATGGGATGGGTTATTATTCTTGGATGATCATAGTTCATCTGGACTGCTACAGCCTACAATGTATGCATAAAAAGCAATTTATTCTTATACTTAAAAAGGTTTCTGGCTTACGCTCTTTACCTAACTAACTACTGCTTAAGTGGTCTGCACGACTGTACTAGTATCAGTAGTACTACTTTACAAAAGTATACAATCACTTTCCAATTTCCCTCTTTTTAGCCAACAAATTATAAATTGTCATTATTCTAAAAATTACCGATTAATCGCTATAAGGTATTATGCTGATTCGATTTTTAATTCCAGTTAGTCACTGCATATTTTTTTTTAAACTATTAGATTAAACTCAAAAAATTAATATTATCATATTATTTAAAATATATATATAATTAATATCTCAATTAATCACCGATTAGATAATCATTACAAGGTGTTTTTATTGACTAATTCCGATTCACGTTTTTTAAAATACTGTAGATTGATGAATAACTCCTACGGTTTCAAGTTTAATAGTCATATTTAGGTTTGTAAAAGATTGGTAGAAAATTTTCAATACAATTTTAAGCATCAATATAATCTATATTATTTATTGGTAAGCTTATTAGTACAAATTTGAACTAATTTTCAAGCTTTGATAGTTTGGTTAATGCAATTTATACCATGACATATACAACAACATACACAATAAAATGTCTAATTAAACTAATTTTTAAATAAAATTTTAAAAATATATATATTATATTAATATTAATTTTTCCAATTTATATTTTTTTAATTTTAATTATAAAATATATAAATGCATGACCCTTATTGTATAAATTTACTATTATATTATTCAAAAAACAAAAAATGACTACTCCCACAAGTGAGTATTGGCCAGCGATAGCCAATAAGTGAGTCAGGTATTCCCGATTCCAATTACGATGATGCATCCAAGAGCCCCCAAGTAAATTATATAAAAAGATAGACTAAACATTTGCAAGTTGGAAAGCATATAAAAGCGAAAAGACTCGATGCTTAAAGTGTAAACTGATGCAAATGCAACTGAAAGAAGGAAAGAGAAAAATGAATCAGAAAGATGGTAATAAAAAAATACTAAAAAGAAAAATCACGTGACCGCTACGATGGTTGATTCTAGAGTATAGACATATATACATATATCTGTGAATGTATTCCTTGATAAATGAGGTCCGAAGAAAATTTTGTTGGGAGGTGAGATCCCATCCACCAGACAAGTCAATATAATAAAATCTTACCTTTTGTTTACCCAGTTCCAATTCTATGACATGCTGGTCCCCTGCTGCCCCCTCTGCATGTTCTTTACTTGGCATTTGCTATTGGCTGCTTCACTTCCTTAACCTTACTCTGCAAATAATATATCATATAATTTCAGTGACCAGTTGATTAACGTATTTGAGGAATTCCAATGCAATTCTATGTTTTATTTCTATATTACATATTACATGTAGAAAATATTAATTCTAAAGAGGGGTAATTTAGCACAAAAAGTGTTTTAGTGCTATATTATGGCAATAGTTATACTTATTTAATATTTAATATTAGATTGGTGCTATATTATTACAATAGTTATACTTATTTTATATTTAGTATTAGACTTACTTTCAGAATTTGATAAAAAAATTTATGTATGTCAAGTAGACCTGACAATTTTGGACACGACTCGAAAATTTAGTGTTTGTGTTTACCTTTTCTGGTACACGATACGAAAGTACACGGTCGAGATTTAGCGTCGGTTTTGTGTTTACTATTCGAGTACACGACACGACACGAAGTATACGATATAAATAAATATTAATATTTTTAATAAGAATATGTATATTTATAATAGATATATGCATATTTATTTTTAAAATAGTATTTGATTTCATAATATTGTATAGAATTATGAGATATATATATATATATATATATAT
>PHNY01102339.1:16343-28196 GCA_003724115.2 Anethum foeniculum
ACACGAAACGAAAGTACACGAACACGAAATTACACGAAACCTAAGCGTGTCGGTTTTATGTTTGGCATTAAAGTACACAAAACACGAAAATATACGACACAAACGAATTGCCAAGTCTAATGTCAAGGGCATACAATAAGCAATTTTACCCGTGCAAAATTATTAAAGTCGCGTTTATCGTGTGCCTCAGAAAAATCCATAAACTTAACAAATTGTTACACATAAAAAACTTCAAATACAACTTTAATACTCCTCTGTCCCTCGTATTTTTTTTACATTTTAGTGTCGAAATACATTTTAAAATATGTCAAAAATGAGTCCTGGGTCATTACCCGCCATAGTTTTATTTACACTGTCGAAAACGTGATAATACTAAAAATCTAGTAAAATTGAAGCATTTTCAAGGCTCGTGATGTGACTGTCGGCAACAAGATGCAGTAATTGCTTAACCTTTTTGTTGTCTCTTTAAGATGAGTTTACTCTCACTCTCACTCTCACTATATGTTTGAATGCTTTTTGTCCAACGCTTTGTGAATTATTATCCTGTTTCGTTTTAAAATATGATTGTCGTTGAATTTCGACAACAACTCGTAAATGTTTTGATGATTTTTCTTTTTGCTACCTAATGTTTTGATGATCTTGTCATTACATATATAGTTGTAAAATGTGCACCCAGGGCCGGAATAGGGGTTAACCTATCAGCCAGATGTTAAATCCAGGTTTTACAATATTAGCCATGATTCAATTTAGTTCCTGCTACAACAGGACAATCTGGCTTTATACATTTATAGAAATATCTGTCCCTGTGCTCTATATACTGTTTGTGCGAGCAACAAAATCAACTGATCATAAAATATCTGTCTAAAGCAGGAAGTTTGTTGCATATAGTTTTACTAATGTAACATATAGCCAAGTCCTTTTTTGGGTAAGGATCAATGCAATTCGGTCTAGATTGACGCTTAACCTCTATCACCAACAAGAGAGTAGCATCTGTGATGGTCGAGTCCAAGATGTACAGGTCAGAGTGAAACCCTGATTAGTGGTTAAATTTGGCCACTGAAATTTACTAGTCGTTCTAAAACCCCAAGGTATCAGAAGAAAAAGACCTAACATGATCTTATGCTATTCAACACCAATAATATAGATATGGTGTCCCTAGAACCTCGCTAAAGGTCAATAATTATATATAAATTTCTTCTGTTATTCGTCACCAAATCGGCTTAGAAACGTTCAGTATAAAAAATTTATAATTACAGGCAAGAAATGTTTTCAGTGGGTTCAGATTCAGACTTTAGAGTCTGATTACAAATAATATTCCGCTATATAAAAACATGTAGCTCTACGTAGGGAGTAATTATATAATTAATGTGAGCTAAAGTTTTATGTGATGAGGTAGAAGAAGTGTACAGCCAACGAAATACATCCTCATATAGATTTTTAACTCTGCAAGTTGTAGTTTTTGTGAGGGTGAGAAGGTTATGCACTTGAAATCTTGTCATACTGACACCCACTTATAATAATATGTATTCACTTTATACAAAAGATGCTGCACCATTTCATTCACATTCTAGAATCACCAGAAGAAGCTGTCTCTTACGCTGCCCCATAGCATATTTGTACTACATCTTTCACAAATAACAAAATTGATTTTATTTGATTTCTTATAAATCATTGATCTTGTTGTTTTTAGATTTGATGTTCCCACTCAATAAGATGTTCTGTTTGATACATTACTGAACTTGAGTTTGGGCAAAAAAATATGTTTAGTAACATGAATTGATATTGTTTTATTTGTTTGTTCGAATTCGATAACAAAATATTTGGTTCTCGTAGGTTGTAAAAGAATCTAACAAGAATTGTTCGATAACTTTTGTTTGAGTTTTGGTTGGTTTGAACTCGATAACATCGGCTATATATGTTATCAAACTCGAGTTTGGACAAGAAAATACGTTTAATAATATTTTCGAACATAGGTGAGTTCAATATAAAAATTATTTTAGTATGAAAGGAGATTGTTAGGGTTTGGGTTGAGTTTGTTTACTTCCCTGGTTGCAGATATTGCATGTATAATCTTGTTGCAGAAAGAAAATTTTGGTGTACATGTTACTGTTAGCACTCTGGATCACACGTACTGTTTGAAAACCATCCTGACCTGCTTGCTTGATCCGAAGAATATTATATGTGAAAATATCTGTGTGTTCCAGTGTGCAGTGATAGCAGTAGAGTGGTGAATCTAGTATAAAATTTTATGCACCTGAAAAGTTATGGACCCGTCCCACCATAACCAACAAGTTTTTTTCATCCGTCCAAATAAGATTGCCCAAATCCCATCCAAAATACCCGCTATATCAAACGGCTGGAAAAAGAACTCCTCATCATCATGTCATTTGGATCATGAACAAGGAGAGTTGTGTTGTGCCCACTAGTCCTGCATATTACCGCTTCACAACAAAATGTGACTCTAGTATATAGAAAAAGACACTCAATCTGCTTCTGCTTCTGCACTACTCTCCCTTAGTTTCTGCTTGCACACATGCATAAACCTGTATAGCTTTTTTAAACATCGCCTTTACCTCTAGTTTCTCTTTCTCAGGATGATCTATTGTCTGAGTCTAGGGTTGTGTTTACCGGGATTGAATAAAATCTGTAACGAATAAATTAAAAACGAGATAAATTAAAATGTAATCTTCTTTTCAAGTTAAACACACACACACCAACCAACCAACCTTATTGAACTCGTAAAGGGAGCGAGGAGATACCGCTCCATCAAGAGGTTGGGTGGTCATATTTACCTCTACGGAAAGAAGTCAAGCTGCCTAGCTACCTACCACTTGCGCTTGTAAGATTTGTAGATAAAAGCAAGTAAAGGGGTCCTTTGCTGTCTATTTGGTAACCCTCTTTTAGGCCTATCTTTGTCTACCAATTCTATGTAGTTGTTCTCTTTTTTTTTCTACGTAAGATTCTTCCTCATCCATTCTTCTTGTTACATTATTATTCCCTGTTTTATCTCTCGTCTAAGATACTACACTATTTTCTCAAGCTTACAGCTGCAAACTGCATCGATTCATCAATTATGTGCGTAAATTAACGCCGGTGAGAAAGAGTAGTTGAGTAATGAGGGCAAGGGCAGCACACTATATGCTCGAAACAGGAATAATGTGTAATGACAGTGGGGCATAAACTAGAGGAGGAGTGGAAGATGTTTTTAGTCACGTGAACACCGTGACCATTTTGTCAGTGTATAGTGGAGTTTGTGGCTCTTGCCTTTTGCACGTTGGATATGCTATTGTCCTCTTCCTCGTTTCTTTTCTTTCTACGGTCAAATTTCGAACGATTTTTGTAATATATCATATTATTAATTTTTTTGTGATGTGATAATTAGTGAACCTCTAGCATATTTATACGAAAAATTATCATAATATGATATTATGTAATAGATTGCTAAATCAGAACCTGTACAAATTATTTTTTTTTGTGATATGATAATAAGCGAACCTCTAACATATTTATAGAAAAAATTATCATAATATAATGTGTTCGTAACAGATTAATGAATCAGAACTTGTACATATAAATACCATACTGATGCAATTCAATATTTTAAAAATGGTTTCTACGATCACACGTTATAAGCTTATTTGTCAAAATTTTATTGACTTTCTACTAAATAATGATGAACCCCGGTATACTATATAAGCATGCACATAATTTCATCAATTAAAATGAATCAAAATTATAAAAAATAGTATTGGATACCGATTAAAATTAAGCATAGCTTACTTGTTAAGAAATGTTGTATTTACAATTGAATAAAGAAAATTTGAAAGGGGCTCTTGTATCTCATTAGCCAAAACAAAGGGGGTCCAATTCTCGTATCCACGAGAGGCCAATAATGGGATTAGGATAAACGGTTTTTCTACCATGAGCACATTATAAGCGCGAAAACTTATAAAATTGGGCTAATTTTATTGGTGGAGTTTTTGTGAATGCGGGGGGTCCACCACTATTTAAAGTAGAAACCAATTAAACTAATTTAAAATTATAAATTTCTGTGCTTATTGTGTGCCCATGGTAGAAAATTCGTAGGATAAATTAGTCAATTAATGCTTGACCGTACTACGAGACCCCCTTACAAATTGGGGGAAATACACATACATTTTGTGTGTGTCACCTGCATGGCACTAGCGCCCCCCTTTTATCAACCCCACCTTTTCATACGATTCCAACCAACATTTGAGTATATATAAATCTTATATTATATGCCCCTCTCGATCAACCATTCCAATACACCTCTGTTCCTTCACTCCTGCACCTATTCAGGTCAGTCACTACTGCTTTCTCTCTCGCGTTCAAGTGACGACAGTTTTAGCGTGAAAACACGTCAATACTATTATCGTATAATTTTTACTAATTGTTGTCGCGATTTATACATTATAATTCTGCTAGACTGTATGTTTATGTATTTTTTTTTTAATGCGAATGTAGAGGTTCACTGTATTGGAGGCTTAAGCGATTGTTGCGTAAACAGGCCATATGCCTGGGAATAATAACTACAACAACAATGCATCTGTTACGTCGAATCGAATAGAGAGGTTATTACGTGAGAGAGAGCTGAGAGAGCTGAGAAAGAGCAGTAGGCCTTTTTATTCTAATGATACTAGTAATGCTAACACTAGTGCTTCTGGCCTTTCTGAGCTCGATGTACGTTTAGGAGATGTGGACGATCCAGGAGTTTCTTATGTCGAAAAGTACTTGGAAGGGGCTTTGGCTGCTCATGCACTTGTTGATGGATTTGAAAGCCCTGATGGAGAGCCTTTTAAACAAAGGCTGTTGGTGGTAGCTAATAGGCTTCCGGTGTCTGCAATTAGGAGAGGCGAGGAGTCGTGGTCACTGGAGATTAGTGCTGGTGGTCTAGTCAGTGCGCTTCTTGGTTAGTACTGCACGGATTTTTATTGTTTACGAGTACTATTGCATTGTTCTTTTTTTTTTTTTTAACTTAAATGTACACTTGCAACATAAATACTAATTTCAAGTAGCTGCGATTTTTTAAGGCGTGAAGGAATTTGAGGCGAGATGGATAGGTTGGGCAGGCGTAAATGTGCCAGATGAGGCTGGGCAGAAGGCACTTACGAAAGCACTTGCTGAGAAGGTGCACTTGTTTTACTGTCTTGTTCTTTTACTTTTATATTTTGAGCTTAATTTTCAATTCTATTTGGCAAGAAAAACAAACTGTTGTAGATTAAAGCTTTTCGAGTTTTTTTTTTAATTGGCGCAATATGAGAAGCTAATCCCTCCGCCCTCCTGCAGAGGTGTATACCTGTATTCCTTGATGAAGAGCTTGTTCATCAGTATTATAATGGATATTGCAACAATATATTATGGCCTCTGTTCCATTATCTGGGACTTCCCCAAGAAGATCGTCTTGCGACTACAAGAAGTTTCCAGTCTCAGTTTGCTGCATATAAGAAAGCAAATCAAATGTTTGCTGCTGTGGTGAACGAGCATTATGAGGAGGGTGATGTTGTGTGGTGCCATGATTACCATCTGATGTTCTTACCCCAATGCCTAAAAGAATATGACAGCAAAATGAAAGTTGGCTGGTTTCTTCACACACCATTTCCATCTTCTGAAATTCACAGGACTCTGCCATCTCGATCAGAGCTGTTACGTGCTGTCCTTGCTGCTGATTTAGTTGGGTAAGAATTTCAATGTGTACTGTAAAGGCTTAGAATCATACCATCATCATAGCACAATGAGTCACTTGTTGATCATGAATCATAGGATCAGTAACTGCAAATAAGTTATCATAATACAGTTATACCGAGGGGAAAGAAGTGATTACGAGTAGTTAGTAAGGAACTCATTTTTAGGAATAACTTCTATCAAGTAAATTATATGCACATACTGTGTAATCTCCTTACCTCTCTGCCTGCTGATCAATGTTCTAGATTTTGTGGACACTAGACAATCTGATTTCTGCAGAAGTCTGTATTGATATATATGAATTATTCATGTATACCTTACAAATAGTCACGATTCTGCTTTACTTATTTGTACACCTTAAGGTTATGCTGCACAAATGTTCACATAAGGCAGTTCCTGCTCATATCCTTTTATAAAGTTAAGAGAAGACTTGACTAAACTTTCATGTAATACCAAAGTCTCTCCATATAGGATAACGCTTCTCAATAAAGATTTTCTTTGTGTTCACTTCTGCTATAATCATTCTAGAAATTTATATTGGATCTGATGGAAGAAATCTTTGAATGGGGTAGAAAACCAGATATTTTTTAAGCTCTTTCATTATGTTATTAGTATCTGTATTATTAAGGTTGGATAAGATGTCCAGGACACAAACATAGATCCATAAAAAATAGACTACTTAATCGTCTTTTAACACACAAAACCTTTTTTTTCCAAGTTTCTGTCTGATGACAGTTTTACGAGTTGTTAGGACTGACATGACAAAATAGTAAATACTAACTTTAAGATTAAGATTTGAAGTTTATCTTATTGTAACTAGCACCTTAAGCTTATAATAGATATACCGTCCCTCCATAACTCTGTAATTACAATGACACGGTTTGCAGTATAGTAACTGCTTCTTTATACTTAGCTTGGGTGGACTTTAATTGCTACTTTTTCCGGGTACACCAATATTAACATATATATATACTTGCATGTCTTCATGATTTGCAATGACTAGATGATGACTTCTTTTCATAGATTCCATACGTATGACTATGCAAGACACTTCGTTAGTGCATGCACCAGAATTCTTGGACTGGAGGGTACACCTGAAGGAGTGGAAGATCACGGAAGGCTGACTCGTGTAGCTGCGGTATGCATAAGTTTATATGGGTATATATATAAGTCCTTGTACTAATATCACTTATTTCAAGCTGTTTCCAATGGTTCAATATTATAATGCTGCCTTTTATTGGTTGGTTGGATACACTTGAAGTTATAAATGCATTAAGTATGTGTGAAACAAATTAGATATGGAACATAGGGATGAAGTAGAGAAAGGAGGTGAGTGTGAAGTTGATGATATAGTGTGCACTGAAGATAGTTTTATCTGTGAATGATGCTGGATGCGGGTGGGAGATAAGAGAAAGTATTCGGTACAATGGAAGGGAGTGAAGCTTATTTTGAACTTTTAGAAAAATACGAGTGGAGTAATGGATATTTTAAATATATGTTAACAACATAGACTAAATTGCACCCCCATTTCCATCTTATTCCATTCCAACCAACCAAATGTACCATACATATGTGACATAACTTCCTAAATGTCAAAAGACATTTTCTTCTACAGAAAATATTACAAGAGGTAGGGGAGACTTGGGTAAGGGGATTGGCGAGGATCGAACTCGAGATTCTAGGCATAGTTGTTTATTGCTGGCTACCTTCCTTTCTTCCTTCCACTACATACTTAAGTTTTATATAATTGCTAAATTTCAGTTTCCTATTGGGATAGATTCTGATCGGTTTATCCGAGCGCTCGAGCTTCCTCAAGTGCAAGAACATATCAGAGAATTAAAAGAAAGATTTTCTGAACGGAAGGTACATGTCTAATATTATACCTTGAGGCCTTGACTTGTGATGAAATGCATTTTTTCAGTAGATGTTGTAATAAATATCTTGTAGCAAAAAGGTTTGAGCAATGTTTAGTTCTTGGAGGTATATCCAGAGAACTTTATCACTGTTGACTAGTCTTGATGTTTTTAAGTGACTGGTAATTAGTGAGTACAAATTTCTCTACGAGCTGTAGTTGATTTTTTCCATCGACTCCATTCTTTTAGTTGGGGATCACCTCCGCAAATTTCTACAATTGTTATTGTTATTGACAGGTCATGTTAGGTGTTGATCGCCTTGATATGATAAAAGGAATTCCCCAGAAATTATTGGCATTTGAAAAGTTTCTCGAAGAAAATGCATCTTGGCGGGACAAAGTTGTTTTATTGCAGATTGCAGTGCCAACAAGAACAGATGTTGCAGAATGTATGCTTTTCAAATTCTTTACTTGTTTGTTATTTTAGTTCTAATATAGTGAATGTTACATAATTGTTGTTCCTATCAGATCAGAAACTGACAAGCCAAGTCCATGAAATTGTTGGGCGCATCAATGGTAGATTTGGAAGTTTGTCTGCCGTTCCAATACATCATCTAGTAAGACTTTTGTTTTGCATTAGTCAATAATCAACAAGAATCCTCATGAAGCATACATGTTAGGTTAATACATAGAAGGGAGCATGTTGAAGAATGCTTGAAAATTATATGGAGTGTGTTTCATGCATTCAAATATCTTTAATACATAGAAGGGAGCATGTTGAAGAATGTTCAATGCATTATGGCTTATGTTCACCGAAATACATTCACGGTGATTGTTGTTAAAGTTAGCTGATCATGGACTATTGAATTTTCTTTCCTTGCAACAACTTCTTTTTAATAACAGTTCATACTTCACTACTGTCCAGTGTTGTTGAAATTTTATTTGGAGGTCAGAATCCAGACTACGAACTTATATCAAATCTTGTTATATGCAGGACCGGTCGCTCGACTTTCATGCATTGTGTGCACTATATGCCGTCACTGGTACTAATTCTTTTTCTATAGTTAAATCAAGCAAATTACTTGCACTTTTTGTACCATTTGTAAGGTTTGCACGGTTGTGCATTCATTAAGAGCCACTTTGGCCTGATTGCTACGCTTTGACTTAATATCAATATCTATTATGTGTGTGTATACATGTATGTATGTGTAATTTTTTTTATTACTTGTTATTGGCAAGCAGACATGCTCCTTCTCGTACATCACTCTGTAACTCTCTCATGGATCTACTAGGTAACCATTCAGATAATCAATCTATCCATTTTCGGCCTTGTCTCATACGTGAATTCGATTTCATTCATCTAGGAATGTTTACTCTGGTTCATCCCTAAACTACCTCATGTGCAGTCTGCTTCCTTGTTTTCAGTTCATACAGCTCTTTAGATAAGAAATATTAAGGGAATTGTTAGTCATGCTTCATCAAAATGTCTAAGCCCAAGTGTTGGATGTGAAAATTTCATTACAGCAATTGTTGTTCATTGATAAAATTGTTTAATGAATGCAAAAATTACAGTTAAGATCATAAAGTGTGTACCACTACGCGCTGTATACATTACATATGTTTAATTTATGCATAGAAATTGTCATTTTTACGACCACCTACGGTATTTATCCAAGGAGATTAACACTAAACACTTGTTTGCTTTCTATCTAGATGTAGCACTTGTCACATCTTTGCGCGATGGAATGAATCTCGTCAGCTATGAGTTTGTGGCATGCCAAGATTCAAAAAAAGGAGTTCTTATTCTGAGTGAAGTAAGTATTGTTACCCTGTATATATGCTTTGCCCAGAATTTAGTTTTTGTATGCATAAGCGCTCCTACAAATTGTATAATTGTGGTGGTGGACAGTGAAAACAGACATTGCAATAATGACCAAACGTATCTTTTTCAATTGTACCAAGGGCCCTAAAATTATATATTACATATATCCTGTAATTTATTTTTTTCATAGTACAAATTTAAAACACTTTACTAAAGTATATACTATATAGCTCTCTTTTTGTTTATTCATCTGTCAAACTTATTTTGATGGTTATTAAGAATGTATGGCATAATCTTATAATTTTATCAGCAGGTCTGTAGTGATGTCTGAATCTTGATCAGTTGGAATTGAATAAACAATATGGATGATGTTCTTGGACTGTTGCTTAAAACTAGAATTCTAATAAGAACATATAAATAAAGCATTTTTTTTCTAATTTTACCCACTCATTTTCACCATATGTGACATGGACAAGAAATTTTATTTGATACAATTACAAGAGTATATTCTTGTGGTAGTGACAAGTCATTTAAATTGAAGATGATCCTTTTATTTTTCCTTCTTTTTCCTGGGGTTTGATCTTAGTCTCTCTATGTGATTGTACTTTTTGCTGTCCTCTTTTGTACAGGCTACACATTTGTCATTCTTCTGGCTTAATTGTAGTTTGCAGGTGCTGCACAGTCTCTTGGTGCTGGAGCACTCCTCGTGAATCCCTGGAACATTACAGAAGTAGCTTCTTCTATTGGCCAAGCCTTGAATATGAGAGCGGATGAAAGAGAGAAACGACATCACCATAACTTTTATCACGTCACAACTCATACTGCTCAGGAGTGGGCTGAAACGTTTGTGAGGTAACATAGAACATTAGTATCATTTAGTAGTGTTATGTCATATATAATGTGTTGATGCACATCTTTACACTTTGACAAAAGAGCCATAAGTATGTTCGGTTCTCCATTGAGAAGGAGAACAACAATTAAATTAAGTAATGTTTTATTAGTTAATGTGTTGTTTTGTAATGTACTTGCTTCATGCATGTGATTGTCTCATGATTGAAATGAACTAAAGAATTATGATAAAAAAATCAAAATGCATTTATTTGGGTATTTGCTCTGGTGTTTTGTAGTGAACTAAATGACACTGTAGTTGAAGCTCAGCAAAGAATAAGAGAAGTGCCACCAGTACTTCCAGTAAAAGATGCAATCAAGCACTACCTGCAGTCGAGCAACCGTCTACTCATACTGGTGTGTTTTGTTTCTCCAAACTTTGCGGCTTTGACCAACTTTCATTAAATAATATTGCATCCCATTGCACATTGTTGATTTTACAGAATATATGGTTGTCTAGTTTTATTATTGCTTTCCTGATAAGCATTGATACTCTTTTGGCATCACACAACCACACCAAAAGTCTAAAACTACAATAATTCCCTGCATACAAAACCTCACCTTATATAGCTAGGCCCTATATATTATGTTAGCTTCTCTTTGTATTATATCTCCAGAAGAAATTAAATTTATTCTAGAGTTGTAATTGTTTACAGTTGGGTGTTAATGTCCTCAGGGATTCAATGCCACCTTAACCGAACCAGTTGATACACCCGGTAGAAGAGGTGGAGATCAAATAAGAGCAATGGAGCTGAAATTGCATCCAGACATCAAAGAGCCCTTGTTGGAACTCTGCAATGATCCAAACACAACTGTTGTAGTCCTCAGTGGAAGTGATAGAAATGTCTTGGATGAAGTACTTCCTTTGACTACATCTCTGTAATCTTTCTCCTTTTTTTTTGCCTACCGTTTTCCATTCTGATGGAACTAAGTCATTTAACAGAACTTTTCTGAGTACAACATGTGGTTGGCGGCAGAGAATGGTATGTTCTTACGAGCTACAAGAGGAGAATGGATGACAACAATGCCAGAGCATTTAAATATGGAATGGGTTGACAGCGTAAAAGTATGTACCACATATGCTATATCAAATATGTACTGAAGTTCAAATCTGAAAGCTATTTTGTTTTGACAACTTTGCAGCATGTCTTTGAGTACTTTACCGAGAGAACTCCTCGATCACATCTTGAACTACGTGAGACTTCACTTGTATGGAATTACAAGTATGCAGGTACTTGGCATGTTTATGTGTTGCTCATTTCAATTTACAATTTGAGAGCATTATTATTATTAATGCTACTCTGCATGTAACTGTTTTTTACTGTAAGTGTGCTTATCAAAAAAAAAAAAAAAAAAAAATGTTACCCTAATTGCAGATATCGAATTTGGAAGATTGCAAGCCAGAGACATGTTGCAGCATCTTTGGACAGGTCCAATATCTAATGCATCGGTCGATGTTGTTCAAGGTAGCAGGTCGGTTGAGGTCCGAGCAGTTGGTGTTACAAAGGTGACTGGATTTTTACCTTTTCACCACTTATTCGCTCCTCTAAATTACCGGGGATATTAAATTGATACTCCCCCCCCCCCC
>PHNY01102347.1:1276-14856 GCA_003724115.2 Anethum foeniculum
ATTGTGTGAGTTTGTCAACTTTAGGCCATACCTTCAACTATTCACTTACTGTTTCAAGTACTAATCCATGTACCAATCCTATTACTACCTAGTTAGGTTCTAACTTGCTTGGTTGGTTTTATAACTTGCTTGGTTGGTTCCATAACCATAGCAAGAACACGAAGCCACGACGACGAACCTACCTCTACTCGCACTATTGCGTCCACTATTAAGATTCCACCACACTCAACATACGCTACTCAATGTGGAGATAAACAGACCCCGATCAAACACAAGGGAAGAATCCCCCAATTTAAGATCCGATTGGACGAATCTCCAACTTCAGATGGTGTATGCACCATTGGGTACTTAGGCGCCTGGTTTCCATACGTCCACCACCATCGTCCCTTCATGGGCTAACCCTCACCCCAATGTATTGGATGCTTTACATCCCAGAATTTGGAGAAAATGGTCATGCACAACAAACTCAGTACATAAGGGGCTTGGCCCGTATCCCTGAAGGACGTGACTTCTTTGGTCCTTATATGGAGGATGACGGCATTGAACCATCTTTTAAGGAGGTCATCGCCCCAAGGAGGAAACGTGCTGGCAATGAGACTGAACAAGGGGACGCCCTCAATCACGAAGGGCTCAAGGAACGGCCTCTCAAAGTATTCATGAAAGGATAAGGGATCATGAGGTCGAGATCCAAAAGCTAAAACATGATATGGAGAAGCAACAATCACGACATACAAGAGGATCAAGGGATGCACCCCCCCCCCCTCATTATAGATCTGGAAGATCCACCAAGGAGAATGAGGGTCGTTACCCCAAGGATTGATCCCAATGACTTAATTCCTCTTAGAGATCCTGACAATCCAAGGCCCCCATTCACTGACGAGATCATGAATGCGCATATCTCAATGAAAGCAAGATGCCCACCGTCAAGGCCTATGATGGAACTGGTGATCCAGTAAATCATGTAAGGACATTCTCTAACGCCTTGTTATTATAACCTGTCAACGACGCTATCAAGTGCATGGCATTTCCTTAAACACTGGGGAGCATGGCCCAAAGATGGTATAGCCGTTTACCCCCAAACTCAATCTGGTCCTTTAGAGATCTCAGTCAAGCTTTTATAAAGCAGTTCATAAGTGGAAGAGTGCACGAGAAGAGTTCAGCATCACTCATGTGTCTCGAACAAGGAGTGAAGGAGTCTTTGAGAGGCTACTTGAATTGATTTATAAAGTAGACCTTGAAGGTCCCGGATCTAGATGAGAAGGTGGACATGATAGCCCTGCAGCAAGGAACTAAGAATGAGCACTTTAAGATGTCCTTGGCCAAGCGTGCACCTGAGAGCATGCTATAGCTCCAAGAGAGGGCAGGAAAATATATCAAGGCCGAGGAAAGCATGAAGAAGGTTGTGACGAGCAATGAAAACTCAGGCAACAAGAAGCGGAAAGCGGAAAGCAGATCAGGAGTACGATGTCGAGGACATGTATCCTCGAACTGGAAAAAACTCCGATTCTGCTCCCAAGAAGAATCAAGGACCAATGTTCACTGAGAATGCAATGTTGAATGCTCCAAGGAGCCAAATCTTGTTGGAGATTAGAAAGATAAAGATTTTAGATGGCCGAAGCCACTAAGGGGGGACCCCGAGAAGAGAGATAAGAGCCAATATTGTAGGTTCCACAAAGATGTTGGTGATGACACCGACGATTGTAGACAACTCAAGGATGAGATTGAGTATCTGATCCATAGAGGAAAGTATGGCAGTTCACCAAGGGTGAAGATTACGGAGGCCTAAGAAGAGATAACGATCGAAGGGATAACGATCGAGATCGAGATCAACATAATCTCTGAAGGTCTAACAGTGGTCGGGACAACTAAGAACTCTGGAAAGGCTTATGCACGAGAGGTGATGAACATAGTTGGAGAAGCACCTAAACGTGCTAAGACTAAAGTAGCACTTGAATTTGATGACTCTAACCTTGAAAGGGTGAAGTTTCGCCAAGACGATCATCTGGTTATCACCCCGGTAATTGGTAATTGTCCGGTCAAACAAGTCCTTATTGGCAATAGAGCTTCGATGAACATTCTGTTTTATGAGGCATTTCTAATAATGGGATACAACGACTCTCAGTTGACCCCTTCAGACGTGCCCATTTACGGGTTTAATGGAGTGGAGTCTAAGGTCAAATGAATAATTCAACTTCCCATGACTATTGGAGAAGAGCCAAGAGAGGCCACACAAATGCTAACTTTTCTGGTTGTCAAGGCATCGTCCACCTACAACACAATCCTCGGAAGGACAGGACTTCATGCGTTCAAGGTTGTGCCTTCGACATACCACCTGAAACTCAAGTTCCCAACCAGAAATGGTGTGAGAGAAGAGAAAGATGATCAGAGGATGACCCGAAGTTGTTATATGGCTGCGTTAAGGCCCGATGGAACTGGGGGGCAGGTCTTCTGGATAGAAGATATGGATGTCCTAGAAAATGAGGAACGTCGAGGGAAACTAGCTGAGGACTTGATCCCAATTCCCCTAGACCTGTTAGACCCGAATAGAGCATCCTTGGAAGAGCCTTTGAAGGGCCAACTGATGAAGTTCTTGCAAGAAAACAGTAATGTATTGCTTGGACAGCGACTGATATGCCAGGGATTGACCCCAAACTTATAACTCACAAGCTGAACGTCGATACAATATGGAAGGCGGTCGAACAGAAGAAAAGAACTTATGCCCCGGATTGGCTGGAAGCCATTAAGCAAGAAGTTGAGAAACTCTTAGAAGCTGGATTCATTGAAGAAGTTCAGTTTCGTGAATAGTTGGCAAACCCTTTCATGGTCAAGAAAACCAACGGAAAATAGAGAATGTGCATCAACTTTACTGACTTTAACGATGCATGCCCTAAAGACTAATACCCCTACCAAGGATTGATGCCTTGATTGATGCCACTGCTGGGCATGAGATGCTGAGCTTTAAGGCCGATTTCAGCGGCTACAATCAGATCAAGATGCACAAGGATGACGTTCAAAAGGTATCTTTCATAATTGACTTTGGTGTCTTTTGTTATCTTGTTATGGCCTTTGGGTTAAAGAGTTGAAGAATGCAGAAGCCACATACCAAATATTGGTGAATAAGATATTCGTCCATCTAGTTGGAAAAACCATGAAGGTCTATGTTGATGACATGCTCGTCAAAAGCCTAGCTAAGGCCGACCATATTGATCACCTCAGAGAGGCATTCAAAGTGCTAAGGCACCACAAGATGATGTTAAACCCCGCCAAGTGTGCTTTTAGCGTAGGATCTGGAAAATTCTTGAGTCACATGGTCTCGAAGCGAGGAATCGAGGCAAACCCCGAAAAAATCAAGGCAATCCTCGACATGGAGCCACTACGCTCCATAAAGGACGTTCAAAAGTTAACTAGAAGAATAGTTGCTCTAGGAAGGTTCATTTGCAAGTCAGGAGACAAATGCCTACCATTCTTCAAGACCTTGAAGAAGGTGAACAATTTTGAATGGATAGCTGAGAGCCAAGAGGCCTTTGAACAGCTGAAGAAATGTTGTTCAAGGCATGCTTATTGGTAACAAGACTAAGTCACATTGACAATCCCAAGAATTAGTTGACTTGTAATGATTTAGTAATTTGCATTTGTATTTCTTGAGTCTGTAAAATTGATTAGAAGACTAGACTGGGATATTTTTCNAACAACCATCAAGCTAAGGAATTAAACTCTGGAAGAAGATTATGTCTGATCATGCCTCAGAATGAAGATATAGAGCTTGGAGAAGAATAATGTTGTAGATTGAAAAATGTTCTAAGTCAGATGTCGACAAGTCACAGATCAAGTTATACCAAGAACTGTTTATGCTTGTAGAGAAGTCTATCGAGAAGGCAAGCTTATAGAGAAGTCTGTGGCGAAGCAAGCCTGTAGAGAAGTCTGTCGCGAAGTAAGCCTATAGAGAAGTCTATTGCGAAGTCAGTCTACAGAGAAGTCTATCGCGAAGTCAGTGTGTAGAAATATCTATCGTGATGTCAACTTACAGAGATATCTATCGCGAAGTCAAGGCTATAGAGAAGGCTATCGTGATAAAAGCTTCAAAAATCTATATCGACAAGTCACATCTCTACAAGTGAATATCGACATGTCTCTATCACGACAAGGACATCTCTATAAGTATTCAGTACTTAGAAGATTTCGATAACAGTTCTATTTGCAGAGTACAAATATAATGAAGATTCAAACCCACAGTCAATAAACCGTTTTATCAGTAAAATGGAAAGTCTACAAATGTAGCTTGAAGAGTGCAAGATCAAAGGCCAAGATTAACTAGACAAAGGGTGTAGCAGACCTGCAAGAAAGTCTGTGGATATGCAGCACTGCAAGATAGTCTGTGGATATGCAGCACTGAATATATAAACAGACAAAATGTCTTTAGAAAATATGTCTATCTATTTTGGTGCAATCACTGTAAATAGTGCATGTTAATATATAAAGCATGACCCAAGTCCTTTGTCTAGACAAGAGAGCAGGAATAGAAAAACAGATCTTGTATTTTCTCTCGAGTAGAAACTAAGTTCTTAACCATTCAAGAACTTAGATTTGTAGCACAACCCAATTGATTTTGAAATAAAATCAAGTGAGTTTTGATAACTATTTGTTTCTTGCATTATTCATTAGAACTAGTTATCACTACAAAACATACCTAAGCCATCAAAGCTCAAACAGCCTACTGCATACAACTTGGTTTAATTGAAGCAACAAAAATTATTTTCAAAGAAAATCAAGAAACACACATGTACCCCCCCCCCCTCTGTGTGCATTTCATACCTAACAAGAAATACATGACTAAAGCCCCGTTGTTGGCCAAACCAAGTCCAGATGATGTTCTCTACCTCTATCTTGCAGTTTCTGAGCAAGCAGTGAGTACCGTCCTAGGAAAAGAAGAAAAGAAGGTCCTGAAACCAATCTACTACATAAGCAAAGTGCCTCATAGAGCAGAGTTGAACTACTCCACCACCTGAAAAATTCACGCTTGCGCTAATAACTGCCTCGAAGAAGTTGCGACCCTACTTCCAGGCATATAAGATTGAAGTCCTAACGGATCAACCTTTGAGAAACATTTTGCACAGCCCAAAAGCCAGTGGTAGGCTCATCAAGTGGGCAATTGAGTTAGGAGAATTTGATATCAAGTATAAGTCACGAACAGCCATCAAGGATCAGGCATTAGAAAACTTCGTGGTTGAATGCACTATTGACAACCAAGAAGTCGGGGGGCAGGAGATAGTAACCCAAGGAGACAAAGAACCCGAAAATAAGAAAGAAGAAGAAGACTTGACCTTAAAAGAATATTGGATTCTCTATTTTGACGGAGCGTCCAAAACAAAGTCCATTGGTGCAGGCCTAGTCTTGCAAAGCCCTGATGGGTTCATGATTGAGTATGCTTTGAAGTTGGACTTTTTAACAACTAATAACGAAGTAGAATATGAAGCCCTGATAGCCGGTTTTGGCTTGGCCAAATCCGTGAGGGCCAATAATCTGAAAGTCTGTTAAGATTCAAGACTTATGATTGCCCAAATTAATGGAGAGTTTGAGGCCAAGAATGATACGATGGCCACATACCTAAGAGTTGTGAAAGGTATATTGACTCAGTTCGACGAGTGGTACGCAGAACATATTCCAAGAGAAGAGAACACCACGGCTGATGTCATATCTAAGTTCTCTTAGTCTGAGATTGAGAATTACCCAAGGAGTATCTACTTTCAAGTCCCGAGGACCCCTACTATTGACATTATAAATCTGGTTGCACCAATTGGAATTTCAAGTTGTTGGATGATCCTATCAAGGCTCACCTTGAAACATGATGACTCCCTAATGACGTCCAAGAGGCACAAAAGTTGTCAATAAGAGCGCTAAGATACTCATTGATTGAAGGCCTTCTTTACAAGAGGTCTTTCGTCATCTCATATTTGAAATGTCTGAGACCTCTAGAAGTGGAGGAGGCACTTAAGAAAGCTCATGAAGGAATTTGTAGACAACACTTGGGGGCAGAGCCCTCACTCACAAGATAACCAAATCGGGATTCTACAGACCAACCATCTTTCCTGATGCAAAAGCTTATGTGAAGAAGTGTGACAGATGCCAAAGGAACGCCTCTATAGTCAAGAAGCCCAGAGGCTAACGTCAATCAACTCCCTCATCCTATTTACAATGTGAGGAATGGACATACTTGGTCCTTTTCCTGTAGCAACTGGACAAAGGAAGTTTATCGTAGTAGCAATCGACTACTTCACGAAGTGGATTGAGGCTAAGCCATTAGCCAGGATAGCCACCAAGCAAATTGCACAGTTCTTCTAGGAGAGTGTGATATGCAGATTTAAAATCCCATGTATCCTTGTCATGGATAATGGGCGACGGTTCGATAATGAAGAGTTTAAGGAGTACAGTAATGATAACAATATTGAACTCAACTTCCCTTGGTTGCTCATCCACAGGCAAACGGGCAGGTGGAAGTTGTCAATCGAATCATCCTTAACGGAGTAAAGGAAAGGGTCGAACGCTCAAGGAACACTTGGGTGGATGAGTTGATGCCTATACTATGGGCATATCGAACCACCAGCAAGGTCACAATCGAAGCTACCCCGTTTATGCTGGCTTATGGAGCCGAAGCAGTGTTGCCCCTGAAAATCACCCATGCATCACCAAGAGTGGAAGCTTATGATCTAGAAACTAATGAGGAAGGCATGAGGCTGGCTCTCGACTTGATTGATGAGGTCAGAAATGAAGCCAACACCTACAATGTAGAGCATCAAAGGAGAAACTCCCTCTATTATGATAGAAGGGTTAAGGAAAGTTTCTTTCAACAAGAAGACTTGGTCTTGAGAAAAATTGAGGCTTCAGGAGTCGGTGAGAGAGGAAAGCTAGCTACGAACTAGGATGGACCTTACAAGGTTAAGAAGACTTTGGGACGAGGATCCTACAAGTTAGAGACCATATGTGGTGATAATATACCTCGCACTTGGTACGCTTCAAACCTGAAGGTTTATTATTTCTAGGACATGCTCTTAGTATTTATAGATGTAGAAATATGGTCGATGAAACCATTACTTAGCTTATGTAAGGGTTGAACCCATTTTCCAGGATATTAACTATTTATGCATGTTTGATTTGTTTACCTTGTCTACAACTTTGTTTATCTATGAGCATCTTATAAATGGAAGTCTGGAATATCCAAGTTTCGAAAATAAAAGGCAAGTGAATTATCAAGCTAGTAGTGCATAGATAGGAAATCCCTAAGGATCATGAGTTAAGTCCCGAATGACGATAAAGTTACAAGTCATAAATGTTCATAAAGGACCAATTCTTGCATTCTTATTCAAGCTTATCCCTTGATTTCTTCAAGGCAACATTCTGATCTCTCAAGGCACGACTTCGAATCACCGAGGCAGTAAAGTAAGCATTTGCCTGAAAAAGGGATACATGTGGTAGAAAGTTAGTAACATGACATTGAAGTCAGCTAACTAAAAAAGTCTGACTAGGCTCTTGAGGAGGCCTTAGTCTGACTAGGAAAGTCCGACTAGGCTCTCAGAGAGGCCTTCATCTGACTAGAAAAGCCCGACTAGGCTCCCGAGGAGTCCTTAGTCTGATTAGGAAAGTCTGACTAAAAAAAATGAAACTTGTACTTTAAAGATATGCTCACATGATACAATGCATGACCTTCCATCACCTCCGACTCATAAATTTTGTCACCCAAAGTGACGTGAATGAGGACGGATGGAGCGATGAAGCACTTAGACCAATCCAAGGCAAGTTGTCGACTTCCAAAAACCGAGTCCTGGGAACAGATACCCTACGGCGGCTCGAAAGTAATCTTGTAGGTTGTACACAAGTTACAACCATAAAAATAGCAAATATCAGTCGATTGAAACAAAGAAAGAACGCAATAAAACGATTGAATACTCGATAAGAAGCCGGGAATTGAATAAACGACTAGAGAATACTTGTAGCGAACTAAACCTGAGGATTAATCTTAACAAAAGAATAATTACACTAATCACTAAGATTAGTGAAAATATTAGAGAAAAAGTTTTTAAGGGAAAAGAAATTTAATTTCTAACTCAATAACTAGCGGGGTAGTCAAACTGTAGCCACGAACACTACGGGACGTCCTAGTCCGCGAATGAAATGTTCTGGAACATGAACAAAACGTTCATGAATGTGACGAGACGTCCAAGAACGCGATCGGAGGCCCCCGGAGAGACCCAGTCGACTAGGATGGGCTGACTAGCCTTCTGGGGAGGCCTTCCGGCTGATTAGGATGATCCTCGACCATGATGGGACGTACTCGACCGCGAACTAAATGTTTTCGATCTCAAAAGAAACATTCACGAACGTGATGGGACAGGACGTCCTCAAATGCGACTGAAGTCCCCTAGAGAGGCCCGACTGACTAACACTCCGAGGAAGCCTTCCGGCCGATTAGGACGATCCTCGACCACGACGGGACGTCCTCGACCGCAAATGAAACATTTTCATTCTCAAACAAAACATTCACGAAAGCAACGGGACATCGTAGGACGCGATCTAAGGCCCCTAGAGAGGCCTGGCCAACTAGGCTTGGTCGACTAGCCCTCCGGGGAAGCCTTCTGGCCGACTAGGACCATCCTCGACCACGAAGGGACATCCTCGACCACGAACAAAATGTATTAAATCTCAAACGTAACGTTCACCAATGCGACGAGACGTCCTCGAATGCTACTGGAGGCCCCCGGAGAGGCCCGGCCGACTAGGCTTCGCCAACTAGTCCTCCAGGGAGGCCTTCCGGCTAACTAGGACGATCCTCGACAACGACGGGACGTCCTCGACCTCGAACAAAATGTGTTCGATCTCAAACGAAACGTTTACGAACGCGACGGGACATCCTTGGATGCCCCCAGAGAGTCCCGGCTGACTAGCCCTCTCGGAGACCTTCTGGCCGACTAGGAAGATCCTCGACCACGTTGGGACGTCATCAACCTCCAACGAAATGTTTTCGATCTCAAAAGAAACAGTCAGGAAAGTGACGGGACGTCCTCGGACGTGACCGAATTCCCCTGGAGAGGCCTGATCGACTAGGCTTGGCTGACTATCCTCCGTGGAGGCCTTCCGGCCGACTGGGATGATCCTCGACCACTACAGGACGTCCTAGACCACGAACGTAACGTTTTCGATCTCAAATAAAATGTTCGCTAATTGATGGGACGTCCCCAGTCCTCAACGGCGACCGTCCTGGTCACCTCCAAGACCCGATTTCTGACGTTAGCTGTCAATTTTGGTGCTTTCTAATCCGAAAATGAAATTTTTGAGATTTCTGGATTAGCTCTAATTAAGGCCGATTAGCGTATTTTTGTTCGTAATTAACCAAGATTAAGGTTAATCAGTGACTTACGCGTATTTGTTAATCCCGATTATGGTAAATTAATGGCGATTACCAAATACTTAACAGAGGTTAAGGTTAAGAATGATGTCAATTGTCAAAATTAGCCCTGATTAGGGCGTATAAGCAACTCCCACCCTAAAATTAACCTGTTATAAGGTTAAAAGGTGACAAACGCTCGTTTGTTTAGCCCCAATCAGGGCCAATTAGAATCGAACACAACCCAATTAGCCCCAATTAAGGCGATTAAATTCAAAATTAACCTATATTAAAGTAAATTACCAACTTGTACATATAAATTAGCCCCGATTAGGGCAAATTAGCAACTCTCGCCCAACAATTAACCTTTGTTAAATTTAAAAGGCAACAAACAATCATTCTGTAGCCCCGATTAGGGCAGATTAGTGTCAAACGCCACTTGATTAGCTTGTATAAAGCCCCAAATTATCGATTCAAGGATATAAAAGTCACTGTGAACGTGTAGGTCGCTCCACACTTCACAACGTTACCGAACCCAATAAGGGATAAAATAATCCTGAGTCACGAAAATACCATCATAACTTCCACGAAAACCCGAGAGATTTTCCCGGAAGTTGGGGAGCAAATGATATGGGCAAAAAATAATTTTTAAAGACATGATTAATGTTGTATTAATATTGTAGGAAAATTTACGTCTAAGGCCCAATCACGAACATGAACATTACTGTTTATGTCCAAGGACCACTCACAAACACGAACAAAAGCCCGTCAGCATGGCCCAAACTCAATGTCCAACACGGAAACTAACTCATCTAAGGAAGGATCTAGATAACCGCTTTATAGAGTCATAGTTACCTTCTATGTTGGGGACTTGTCCACCAAGTCTCCGAATCCTTATCTAAAATCCTAGGTTTAACACCTATATAAGAGGGCCTGACCCCTCACCTCAGAACTACTTATTGGCTTGATTCTCTACAATACGGAGATACGTAGGCACCTCGTGAGGACCGATCATTCTCAAACACGAGTGCAGCCATTAAAGCTTGAAGCTCAAAAACTCTAGCATTTAATACGCACGAAACCCTAGATCTATTCTACACCAGTAAGTTTCACTTAAAAAGAAAGTTTTAGAGGATAAACAGAATATTAAGATGGTAATTTTAATTGAAAGAGAAAGTTATTCTCCTAAACTTTCTCCTTTACTCAAATTACCATCTTAATATTCTCCTAAATTTTTTTTCTAATTTTTAAGTAATTAAATAATTATAAAAGACAAGAATCTAAAAATATATTAAATCAACTTACCGCCTTAATATTCTCCTAAAATTTTTCTTTTAATTTTGAAATAATGAAATAATTGACAAGTATAAGTATCTAAAAATGCGTTAAATCATTAAGTCAAGTTACCATCTTAATATTTCCCTAAAATTTCTCTTTTATTTTTTAAGTAATGGAATAATTATAATTGACCATTAAGATAGTAACTATCACCTAAAAAGAAAGTTTAAGAGAATAAACAGAATATTAAGATGGTGACTTTAACTTAAAGATAAAGTTATTTTATTAAATTTTCTCCTTTACTCAAATTATCATCTTAATATTCTACTAATTTTTTTTTCTAATTTTTAAGTAATTAAATTAAATAATTATATAAGACGAGTATCAAAAAATATGTTAAAACATTAAGTCAACTTACTGTCTTAATATTCTCCTAAAATTTTTCTTCTAATTTTTAAGTAATGAAATTATTGACAAGTATAAGTATCTAAAAATACGTTAAATCATTAAGTCAAGTTACCATCTTAATATTCTTCTAAAATTTCTCTTATATTTCTTAAGTAATGGAATAATTATAATTAACTATTAAGATGGTATGAAAAGAAAGTTTAAGAGAAATAAACATAATATGATGATGGTAACTCTAACTTAAAGAGAAATTTATTCTACTAAACTTTCTCCTTTACTCGAATTACTATCTTAATATTCCCCTAAAATTCTTTTCAAATTTTTTAGTAATTTAATTAAATAATTATAAAAGACAAGTATCTAAAATTATGTTAAATCATTAAGTGAACTTACCGTCTTAATATTTTCCTAAAATTTTTCTTATAATTTTGAAGTAATGAAATAATTGACAAGTATAAGTATCTAAAATATGTTAAATCATTAAGTCAAGTTACTATCTTAATATTTTTCTAAAATTTCTCTTTTACTTTTTAAGTGATGGGATAATTATAATTGACTATAAAGATGGTAACTTTCACTTGAAAAGAAAGTTTAAGAGAATAAACAGAATATTAAGATGGTAACTTTAACTTAAAAATAAAGTGTAAGAGAATATTAATATGATAATTTTACTTGAAGAGAAACTTTAGAAAAATAATAAGATGGTAATTTTAGTTAAGGAGTAAATTTTAGAGTAATATAAGGTAATTAAGATTCTTTTTGTTCAATAATTTAAAATTTTAAGAAAATTAGAAAATCAGGTTAAGACGATGTTAATTTTAAAAACTAAAATTACCTTATATTTTCCTAATTTTCTCCTTAACTCAAATTACTATCTTAATATTTTTGTACAATTTCTCTTCAAATCAAATTACCATATTAATATTATCTTAAACTTTATCTTAAAGTCAAAGTTATCATCTTAATAATTTACCTATATTTAAAGTCCTGAAATTTCTACTAAATAATATTACCTATTTAAATATAAATAATAATAAATTCCTTCAATTATTTTTAAATAATATAACTAATTCATATACTTTTCCTGAATTTAGGAAATTATTATAAAACCACCGCGAAGCCGGCTAAGTGGTGTCAATCTATTTTTCTAATTTTCTCAAAATTTTGAATTAATAAATAAAAAATTTTAATTACCTTATATTCTCCTGAACTTGTGTTAATAAGATTTCTTTCATTATTTTTTGATTTCCTATATTTTGGTGTCTAAATTTTTGCAATTTTTAAAATTAATAATAACAACTTCTTTTATAACTTTAAAATTTGCTTTATCTTTTACAATTTTTACTATAAAATTTGATTTACTTTTCATAATTTTTAAGGTTAATAATGACAACTTCCTTTTTAAATTTACAGAAAAGTATTTTCCTTTGTTTGCTCAGGCATAACGTAACTTTTAATTTCCAACCTTTCATAATTTAACATGAATCACTTATTTATCTAATGTGACCAACTTGATCTTTCAAAAATTAGTTGATTTATAATCAATTCAATATTTGAAAGAAAGTTACTGTCAATAATTTAAACTTTTAAAGGGAATAAGTTTCTATGTACAATTATTTTGCCATTGAAAATTAACCATCACCACCATTTAACACGAAATTATTTGCATACTCCATATCTTTATCATCTAATATAATTATGGATTATACCATATTGGATACTTTGAACGAAGATGGATGATAAGAGTACAAGCATGCCGGATATGGAAGTCCGTCAATTCACGTACTAGAGAATAGATCAGCCTTGATATGATTTTAATGGATAAACAAGTTTATAAGTTTATTTACGACCTATTTGTTTGTTAAAATTGTATGTTATTCTCGAGTTTTCTATGTTTAATATTGATGTATGACAGAAAGCTTATCCATGCAACAATTCTGAGCCATCTTATTCATGTAACTTTACTTTTGATTCGAAGAATTTACGGAAAGATCTTTGTTTTCACAAATTCTTGCCTACCAAATTATTAGCCTCATATAAGATATCTAGGTATTATAATTTTGAGAAATTTATGTATCATAATTTTGAGATTTATTAACATTAACATTTGTGTTACTTTTTACATGCTTTTAGGGCTATGTAATAAACTTATTCATACTATTATAATTGCTCCATGATGCTAAAAAAACTCGATAAGCCTTATCGCACTTTTTCACAATAATGTCATTGTATAAATAACAAATACATTTATAGTTTCAAAAATATGATTACAATATGTGACACGTTGCTTAGATTATAGTCATCTTAAAATGCAGCGAAAATAAATAACAAAATTAAAATATCGAAAAATAGATATTAGAGACATTTTTAACATATTTTTATATACATATTTATTTAATTAATAATGAAAAATTATTATATGGCTTAGTCCCTGATTCAAATCAATAATATAATATTAAAAGTTTTAATTTAAATTTAACTAAAAATAATAGGATATTAAAAAAAAGGCGTACATTAC
>PHNY01102459.1:7228-32966 GCA_003724115.2 Anethum foeniculum
TTAGTNGTAAAAAAGGTTTGAGGTTTTTAAAAGACGTTGAAATTGAGGAATGGTATAAATAGGGTATAAAGTCTTGATTCTTTTCCCTATTACTTCTATCGAAATATATTCTATCTTCTTGAGTTGATAGTTATTGGTAGAACTTGCTGGGCATTATTTGCTCATTCTTGTTATTTTATCTTCCAACCGCACAGATAGCAATGTGGCCGTACCATTGAAGATTAGCAAGAAAGTCGGAGATATCTATTAGTCCATATGACCGGCTTGAGGTGAAGGATTATGTTGGTAAACGACTAGATATCCTAGCATGCTTTGTCTAAGTTAAAACATGTAAATTATTATAACCCTTGGGTTAAGTCTATATTTGACTGCTGATCATGCTTCACTTAGAAGTAATAGTCAGCAGCATAATTAGTAGAGATAGTTGGAAGAATGTAATAATTGTGAAATTATTGCTTTATTATGATTCTGTATTGTATTGATGCGTTCTTTGAGACTATAACCTATGTGTGTGTGAAAGGTAAGGGTCGAGATATGAGTAATTGTGTGTTGATGAGAAATATAAAGGAAATGTTTTAAAAAAGGATTTCTAAAGTTGCAAGTGACAACCCAGATTCCTGACCCTGAATTTTGGGGTGTTACATCCTCTGTGTTGCCTCTGATCAAAATGATGAAACCTCAGTTTACACTGCAACTTGAAAAATTACAAACAAGAAAATATTTTTCATCTTTTCATCAAGAATTGTCCTTAAATGAGATATGAAATTATTTTTTTGGAGGATATTCTCGGTAATATTGTGTACTTGACTTTTCCGGTGTTACCATTTTCCAATGTTATTGGCTTTTCCCAATGGTACCAGTGGTAAGAATTAATATATCTCTGAGTGCAAATGATTATTAGATAGAAGATTATGAAAAGAGGACAATTAGAGGGAAGACACTAAAGTCAGTCCAAAAGCAATGAAATATGGAATAGTTACATGGCGTTTTTCTTTAATGTCAACAATCATCTTATGTTTTCGTAATTTTTGTGCTGCACTCTCCTAATATATTATGTTGTCATGTTATCTTCCCTTGGCTCTCGAGGATAGGGAGTCCATTTTTGGATGAATCAGAAATTTTATGGAGCATTTAGCATGTTTACAATTTAGACAATTTTAAAGCCCACAGATTTTTTTCCCTTCAATTTTGTGATCTTGTGTTATTATCCTTCAAAACTAGCTTTCTTTTAATGTCTGTCTTTGATATTGACATGTTCAATGATGATGTGCAGGATCAAAGAGTTTAGTGAATGGTCAGAATGTATTGTTCTTGAATTGGTGTCAAAGTATGTACCTCCAGATAGCAGTGAAATTTTTGACATTATGAATCTTTACGTTCTTCTCCAAATGTAGGAGTAAAATATATTCTTCTCCAAATGTGTGTGTGAGTAAGAATCAAAGGTTCTTCTCTTATATCATTGTCTTGCCAGTATAATGAACCATTTTATGTAAAGAAATTGAAGCTTGAGATGTTGACTGCCGTGGCGAATGAGAGCAATACTTACGAAATAGGTATTACTGTCAGTTTATCCCTGTAACTTTTGCGAATCAAGATAGCGCCATCTTTTGGTTGGTTAAACTTTAAAATTTTCATTCCATGTCTCATTTCTTATTCAAAGCTTTCCAAACACAAGTAATTTAAGAATTGGCCGAATTCATTTCAGTGACTGAACTATGTGAATATGCTACAAATGTTGATATACCCATGGCTAGGGAATCAATTCGGGCTGTTGGGAAAATAGCCCTCCAACAATATGATGTTAATGCCATTGTTGACAGGCTGCTTCAGTTTTTAGAGATGGAAAAGGACCACGTGACTGCTAAAACTTTGGTAACTGCAAACCTGCGATTCATTCTTGGAATTCAGATTCTTGGAATCTTATCCTATGTACTTGAACATTTCTTAATGAATCTTTGTAATCTCAAATCTCCTCTTATAGGTTCTTGTGAAAGATCTTTTTAGAAAATGTCCCAATGGAGCCATGATTACATTACAGTTGTTGGAAACATTAACAGTAAAAATATTCAGGAACCTAAAGCCAATACAGCTCTTATATGGATGTTGGGGGAGTATGCTCAAGACATGCAAGATATGCTCCATATGTTTTGGAAAGTCTAATTGAAAACTGGGAGGATGAGTACTCTGCAGAGGTAACCATGCAAATTCATGTTTTTCATATTAAAATTGATTTATCCCTTAAAGACTTGCGAGAGTATCTTCTTAACACAAACAGACATACACACGGACTCTCGCGCGCGAGTGTTCCACACTCTCAAAAAAGGAGAAGAAAAAGTAAACTGAATTACTTTGTTTTCCTCTAAAAAAATTGTATTAATTGCAGTTCTCCTACCTCCGAATTGTAGTTCATACATTTTTTTCCTTGAAAATTGTTTGCCTTCGTCAAATAAATTCAAATAAATTGCAATTCTATTGATACAATTGTCTTGCCTCTAAATTATAGTTCGCAGTTCACACCTTGTTTTTTGCACATACATCCTTTTCTTGTTGCTCAAGTAAATGTGGGAAATAGGATTTATCTTAATTTTAGGTCGCTCTTAAATTATATCATTATTATCAGTATATGAATTAAAAGCTTTAAATTTTCTTTGATGATAATTGTTCAATTATAGTTATATCTTTTATACTCCAAAATAGTGAAATAAACAGGTCTACTAGTTTACTTTCTTACAACATGAGTATTGGACTTATTGGATAGATATTAATTGTTGTCCATATGTGTTTGTTTTATCAACACTGGTATACTAATCTAGTCTATTGCAACATAGGTACGTTTGCATCTGCTTACATCAGTAATGAAATGTTTCTTCCGAAGACCTCCAGACACTCAGCAGACCCTTGGAGCTGCATTAGCGGCTGGTATTGTGGATTTCCATCAGGTACGATTTTTTCTGTAAGCTCGAACAGTTTCATGCATTCTTTATCGTACCTGTTTTAGACTACTTAATGAGCAGTTTAATTTTGGCTGCTGGATGTTCATGATAGAGCACTATTCTATTATAGGCTTCTGCAATATAATATCTCTGTAGCTGAAGGAGTTGTTAATCCTCAAAAGCAAGCCGTTTCAGTCTTTGCTGACATTCATAGTAGTGAGATAAAGGACCGCATATTACAAGGCATTGTTACAAGGAATAAAGAAAGATTAGTTACAAAGGGGTATTCTCAGCAAGAAGGAATTGACTATGATGAGACATTTGCTCATGTTGCAAGGCTAGAGGCCATCAGAATCTTTTTGGCCTATTCTGCTCACAAGAAATTTAATGTCTTTCAGATGGATGTGAAGAGTGCTTTAGTGAACTTGAAGAGGAAGTTTATGTTGAACAACCTCCAGGGTTTATTGATCCAAAGTATCCAAATCATGTCTACAGATTGGATAAAGCACTCTATGGACTAAAACAAGCTCCAAGGGCATGGTATAAAACACTTGCTCAATTTTTACTTGAGAGTGATTTCAACAGAGGTACCATTGATAAAACTCTCTTTTACTTAAATCATGGTAATGACTTGTTGTTAGTTCATATATATGTTGACGATATCATTTTTGGTTCCACTAATGATAAACTCTGTTAGAAGTTTTCTAACTTAATGCAGTCAAGATATCAAATGAGTATGATGGGAGAAATGATTTATTTACTGGGATTATAAGTCAAATAGACTCAAAAAGGCGTCTTATTAATCAAGCTAAGTACACTAGAAACTTGCTTAAAAGATTTAGAATGCAAGATAGCTCTACTGCAAGTACTCCTATGGCCACTGCAACCAAGCTGGATTTAAATACTGTAGCATCAGTAGATATAACTAACTGCAAGTAGACGAAATATCATATATGCTACCTGTCTCTTTGCAAGGTTTTGAGCTGATCCAAGGGAACCTCACCTAGTAGCTGTGAAAAGAATTTTCAAATATCTCAAAGGAACTATAAATTTAGGTTTATGGTATCCTGGAGAATCAGACTTTAAGCTAATAGGTTATTCAGATGCTAATTTTGCAGGCTACAAAATAGACAGGAAAAGCACTAGTGGAAGCTGCCAATTTCTTGGAGGCAGGTTGGTTTCTTGGTTTAGCAAGAAACAGAAATCAATTTCCACTTCCACTGTAAAAGCTGAATATATTGCTGTAAAAGCTGTTGTGCACAGATTCTTTGGATGAAGAATCAATTAATAGATTATGGGTTAGAATATCCTAAAATTCCTATATATTGTCATAATCAAAGTGTTATTGCAATGACAGGAAATTCAGTACAACACTCAATGACTAAGCACATCAGTATTAGATACCATTTCATTAGAGAACATGTATGGAAGGTACAGTGGAATTGCACTTTGTGCCTACAGATCAGCAGCTAACAGATATTTTCACCAAACCTCTTAGTGAGGCCACATTTGTAAGATTGGTGAATGAGTTGGGGATGATCGCATGTCATTTCCCAAACACCGATGACAAGTTGTAAGAATCTATAGGCATGAAAGTAACAGAAGGTGGCACCTACTGATAAGTAAAAAATACTGATGCCAGATATGCATGATTAATTATTATGAAGATTCTTTGAGTTTAGATTTTGATAATTTAAATTCTGATATAATAGTTGTGCATAAACTCTTATAGGTAAATACTGATAAGTCAACTGGTCGTCATGACTAAACTCTGATAAATTTCTGAAATGTAAAAATTGAATTATTCAGTATTTGATTTAATTGGGTAATTAGTAGAATTAATCAGTAATTATTTTTACTGATTGACAGCTAGTAATAATTCGAGGAGTGTATATGAGATAAATGGTTCAGTATTTGATATATACTTACATGTTTTATATATGTAAACCAATGCACATTTAATACATCTCCTTATTCTTTGTTCCACTAATAATCAGTTGCCCATACAACATCTGACACCTGTCCAAAGTAATTGAAGAGGTTGTAAGTAAAAGAGTAATCTTTTCAAGATTAGTCATTATCATATTTACTTTGCAATTCAGATTTTCTCTATTCTCTTTCTTCTCCAAACAATTACTATCTTCAAGTTTTTTTTCCTGGAAAAATGAATACCACTACCAAAGTCTCCATCAATGGTGTCACTTTTGTGACAAACGATTACTCTGCTATTCTTTCAAAGGAAGGTGTGAGTGAAGATTTTTACTTCATTCAGGATTTCTTGCTGAACAGTGATGTTGGGTTTGCACTTACTGAACCCAAATCAGTTTCTGTTCGAGCTGTGATGGCCATCTGCAGCACTGGGGTTTATGATGCTGGTATCCAAACTATTCCTCCATCAATTTCTTTCACCTACAACAATCAAACTCTGATGATTACCCCTACAGTGGTAAGGGATGCTCTTCATATTCCAGCAAAGGATGGGTACAATCTCTTCATTGAATATCAAACAATGAGAGATTTCTTTACACTACTTAAGTATGATTATAAGATGAGGAAGGTAAGAATGGGTTTACTCACAAGGCCCAAGCTGAGAAAAGAGTGAAATTACTTATTTGACTGCATCTCTAGGGCCTTCACCAACAAGAGCTCTAACTTTGACATTTTGACGTGATTACCCAAACTGCAAAATACATGGGGTATTCTCTTATTTTTAATACAAATTTTGATTTTGCATCTCATATAATCCATGCAATAGGTGAAAGATTAAGTACTGATAGGATAATTGTGTACTTCACTAGATTTCTGCATTTTATTTTTGCACATTTATGTCCTGATGAAACCTTTGAGAATGATGAGAAAGTTCCTCTATTTCAACTCACTAAGAGGGCTTTCTCTGACTTGTGTTCTAAAGACAACAGGAGACCAAGGTTTTCTGAGTTCGTGGTGCCTACACAGGTCAGGCATTTTCTTTTTGAGAAATTGCCTACCGTGTATCCTCATTATGCACCACCAGGTGCTAACTTGCAGGGTATTGATAAGGAGAACCCACCTGCAAGTGTTCCAAGCACCACCAAACAAACACTTACAGAAACAGTAGCCCCCTCTGGTGCCTCTCAAAAGGCATCAGTTGTAAAAACTAAAAAGTCAGCAAATTCTGATGGTTCCCAGCCATCCGGACTTAGGATTTCTTAACTAAAACACCCACAACAAAAACAAAGAGTGGAGATACAAGGGGGAAAGAAGGCACATACTTCCAACACACCAAAACAGCCTCTAACCATTCCTAAAATAAAGTATGTAGCCAAAGAGACAAACTCTGATGATGAGGACAATGCTACCTTATCATCTGAATTTGCCGAGTTAAAGTTTGATGCACAGGCAGCCACTGCTGTTTTTGGTGGTGATGCTGTTTTTGGTGGTGATGAAGGGCAGGGCTCTTCAAATAAGAGGAAGCTGGTCAAGACAGGAGAAACTATCACTGAATACTTCAAAAAGTCTGATGCTTCAGCAACAATCACTGATGATAATCCTGTACCAGCCACATTAACTCCTGACAAACTTGGGAGTCATAAAGGGTCGGAGTTTGATGTCCCATGAGTAGATGTCTTCTATGATAATTCTGCACCTTCACCAACAAAGGGACCAGTGATTGAGTTATCCCATGAGCAGATGTCTTCTATGCTCAGAGAAATCAGATAAGGGAGCTCATGAGGTTGAAAGACAACTTGATGATCCACTACTAGAAATATTGTATTAGACATCGGCTAAAAACCGATTTCTAAAAAATTTTTGACCGATATCTTCGCGTGTGATGTTAAATGTCATCTATCTTTGACATCGGTTTTTAGCTGATGTCTATTGCATTACTACACATCGTTTTATTGTCTAATTATGATGTCTTATCAACTAATTTCTACTATTACTGCAATATTTATAGCTGAATATTGGTATAATATCACATCTAGATTGAGGAAAACATATAACGTACAAGCTATAAATAACCAAACATAGCAATTATAGTAAAAAAAATGATGTGAAACATAGACATTGACATCAGTTTTATATGCGAACAGACATAAAATGGATGCTAAGACATCACCTCTATTAAGCCAACTGATGTCAAATACCCACATTGATATTGGTTCAATAAAAGTTTAATGTGAAATCTCTGCTTAGACATCAGTACCTGAAACACAACTGATGTCTAAAATGCTCATTAACATCGCTTCTTAATCTTCAAAGATGTGAATAAAGGACAAATACATCGGTTCTCGTACTAAAACCGTTGTGATAACCACCTTTTTACATATAAAGACATCATTTTTCTTGAGTGATTGTTGTCTTTCTTATATTTAACATCCATTTTATAAAATAGATCAATGTTATATGTAGATGTTTAATCTTTTAATACGATGTGATATGGCTTTATAGACATCGATTTTATTATTCTTTATGATGTAATGTATTTTGTTTAACATCGTTTATATGAATTTATACTGATGTCTTTGTTGCATTAAGGCATTGTAAAATATATTTTTTTGACATCAGTTTACGCTCCTATGTCATGTTAATAGTCCAAAACATACATTTAATAACAAAAAAACTAAACTTGGATCACAAAACTATAATAACCAAATTCGTGGTCAAGGCTATAATAGAACATAATCCACATTTCATAACAAAAATATCCAACATTCCATCCTATTTGCATCCTACATTCCAACTCAAAAACCGACATCCGATACAAAACAAATGCCACCAAACAATCAGGTGAAACGACACAATTCTCGAATAATGCAAATGCCACGAACCTAAACAACAATAACTTCATTACTATGCAACATCATGAAGGCACCTTTGGTATTCCAAGCTTCCTTCCAGCTCGGTTCTTTCAAATCCATTAAACTTCTTATCATCTCACGTATGCAGAGAATGGTGTGAGTATCTTTTATTTGTACTGCCACTTTATCAGCAAAAGTATCCCCATGATTGCCAACCCTGATCTCCTTTCGAACTGAGCAATAATATCTTGAAGAAATCCAAATAACAGGAGGCAAGCGGTCCTAAACCCCCATTCCCGAGTGCTACATTTGGTTTTCGACATAATTAGCTGATGAATTTATATTAAGACAGAAACATTAGTTGTCTTATTGAAGAGTGACTCTTGAGGACAAGGAATTGTAGTCCAACTTCCTTTGCTTATGTCAGAAGTTAAGGTGTTTGGACCTCTTGAAGAGAGTTCCGCTATCTCTGTCGCTGGTTCTGTCCTAACAACAAAAAACTGGGTCAAAACAGTTGTGTATCTATCATATTTGTTTTAAAAAAAGGCTTAAGCATGGACAATTACTTCTCTGCGGCAATGTAGGCATGAAGCTTTTTTGCTTCTTCAAGATTAAACAAAGTAGACCTGGATCTGAAACTGGAGGGACTCACCTTTGCAGCTGGATGATTAATACCTTGCCAAAAAACTGCTATCTTCCTATCAATATCCTACCAGTACAAGTCGCATGACAACCCTTGTATTTCTTGCACTTATTAAAAGGCTCAATAAAGAACTTTGTACCATTATACAGGGAGAGTTCAACAAGGATTTATAAAGCAGAATTGGTAGCACCAAAAACAGGATAAAATTATTATGCCAGTCTTTGAAAAGGAAGAAGACTCACCTTCAGATCTAGTTATTGAATCAGACATGGGCATTCTACAACTTCGTTACCAGAACGTACTGTCAAAACAAAAGTTGGATTCTTATGCACCATCTAGTAATTACTAAATAAATAATTATACAACTCAATTAATAAACTCGTCTGACCATAAGCTTCTATTCAGATCTTATAAAATTTAACACTTCTAATTGTCACAATATGTTAGCAGATCACAAATAATTTACAAGGATCTGGATTATGCCTTTCGTATTTAAAAAATGATTTAAATAACTGAGTATCCTAAAAGGTATTGAGGCAGTTTTAGGAGGGGAAGAACACTCAAGTATTAACATGGTATGCTAGAAAGGCATCCACATTATTGAGAAAATATGCCTATTCACCAATTTCCCTGATTAAAAAACAGCGAATTTGTCATGAATGTGAGCTAATAGTCATTGCTAATAGTACTGAATGAAAACTTACACACTTGACTGAATAGGAATGTAGGATTAGTTATGTACATATATATATACATATATATAGACCTGCATAGTACATACACAAATATACTTTGCCTTTAACTTTTGCGACTCTAAAAGGGTTTTCAGAAATCTTACATTTTCACCCCAACAGAGTTGAGAGTACAAGTCTGCAACTGAGTCTCATATACTGTTAAGTGGGTAGCTTTACTTAACTGCAAAGGCCCGGACACCAGTCTGAAGCATTTACCATACAAACTGTTAGAAGCAAATTTTCTATAAATCATATAGATAACAAGAGATACTACTTCTCTATGATTGCAAGAGATGTACCTGTTCGTATTGTAATTCTTAGCTGGCGCAAGAGAAGCACGGTTCAGATGTTTATATAGTGAGAGGAACAAGATTCGCAACTGCAACTTTAATGCAATTTCCAAACACAGTCAAAATTTCTTTAGTAAAGCAAGTTAGATTCAATGACAACTTGCCAACAGCTACCAATCCAAACTTAGTATGAACCTGAAGTAATACATTGTTATACACTAGGTTACGAAATTCATAAGTTTACTATGATCATCTTGTATAGTATAAAAGCAATCTACCCAGACAAAAGGTGCAGTAACATGAACTGAGTAGTCAAATTATCATTTTCAAGAACGTACAAAAGTAAGATAGCCCAAAAGTGACTCCCATACTCCTTTCACCAAACTAGATTGTATGTTTACAATTGCACGAGTGGTCTGACTAATTAAATACTAAAGAAAATTATGATTAAGCTCCTGAAATAGAAACATATGCCATGGAAAAGTACTCACATTTCATATTTCCTAGGGAAGAGATGCTTAACAATTAAAAGCTGATAGATATTGAAACAAATATTTAACTGGTATCTCTCTGGCATGCTCAGTCTCCAAGTTGATTTATGATAAATCAGACATTAAAGTAGCACTAATGTCAAGCAGCTTGGAATGATTTATTACGACAAAGCTAGCTAATTTTATGAATTAAATTAATAACTCATGAGTGACTAGATTAAGTATTATCACTGCAGTAGCTCAAGTAAAGTGTCATTACTGGTAGTGGGAGGCAGTAAGCCGTTTCTCAACTGCTTCATTCCTCTTTTCTTTAACAGCTTCTCCAGTTTAACACACTTTCTTGATGCCAACTCCTTAAACACATCTATAAAACAAATAGATATATTACTCTCTCAATCTCATTTTAATAGTCCACTTTGTAAATTTCACATATATTAAGAAATAGAAAATGTAATATTTTTTTCTTGTTTTCACACAACAATACAACTTAGATTTTACACACTATATTAATTGCACGTAGTTGAAAGGTAAATAAGTCTATATATACACACAAAAATCATAAAATATTGTGCATTTTCAATTTCTATGCAAGAATATTTATGAGGAGGGTCTTGTTACTTAATTTAGTCAATATTGAAACTAAAAAATTTGCATGGGTTAAAGAACATGACAAATATTGTGGGAATTTTTTTTTTTGCAAAGTGGACTATTAAAATGGGATGGAGGGAGTAATATAATTATTACAGATCAGCTGTATAATTATTTGAAATACAACCAAAACATTAAAAAACCGCTAATATTTGAAGGTCAGCCGAGAATATAGTCTAGCGGTCTAGGCTATAGTTAATCCTAGTCATGTCAATTGCTGTAATAACCGTGAGTTATCATAATTATATTATTTACCTTGAAAGCTAAAGAGGAGATAAACCTTTTTGATAAGTAACGTGTCATGTCGCCCGAGAATCTTGAGCTGCTTTACAGGCGTGCCATTCTTCGTAAACTCCGTGGATAAACTAATAACTAGCGCCACTTAGTGGCTAGGATTCGAAGACATGACCTGGTGAGCAGAGACAGAGGAGGAGTGAATCCTCTGTACCTTGTTGTTGGTGGGATGCTGAATCACCCCATAGAAGCTTTTGCGGCTTCACAGATCCAAAAATTGTGATTTAATAAAAATTTCCTACTAATCTTTATTTTAACGAGGACTTTAGCCTAGTTTTGTTCTACTGCTTAGTAAGAATAGTACAATGACAAAGGAGGACACATAATTTTTAGTACAATAGCCTAGAAATCAAACATACCCAGATGCAAATTCAACAAAAAAATCAGACATTTACCACAGACACATCCAAAAAAACACAAACAAAATCAAAAACCACTGACATGAACTGTTTCTTACAATCAGACACATACTCACAACAGATAACACAAACCAGATGAAAAATTAAACAAAAATCAATTATAATCAACAAAATTAATATATAAAAACAAGTTAAAGGCGAGTACACCTTACACGAACAAAATCGAAAGAAATAGATATATTTATGCAAGCAAAGAAAGCTCAAGAAAGAGGGATACCTTATAAAACGATTTCAAGCTCATCGAACCAAATGAGCCCCAGACTTGTGAACAAAAGCTAGATTAAAAATCAAAGCATGAAATTTAGAAATAAATTTGAAATTTACATATTTCACACTAATTGAACAAAATGAGCTGCTTTCAAGGCTTTCAACCTCGATTTGTGCAATTTCAAGCTTGATTTGTGCTTAATAAGGTTTTCTTCTTTGAATGAGTGAGATAGTGAGTAAATTTGTGAGAGGGTGTAAACTAGGGTTTGAGATGGGTTCAGAAAGAAGGGAGAGGGAGATGGAGAGAGAAGAAATAGAGAGGTAGAGAGAATAGATGGGATAGATGGTGTCGCGGGTCCGGGGTGTGAGGATTGTGGAAAGGGGGGAAACCGGGAAGGGGGAATATTAGAAATTTTGGTAAGGGGCGAAAATAAATTTTTTGTTCTAAGGGGAAAATATTTGTGTAATAAAGGAGGGATGTGAGGTACGATATTTTGCTTTTTTTTTTTTAAGTGAACTTAGATAACAGTTATTTTAAAAAGCGATGTCAAGAAAGTGATTTAACATCGCTGAAAAAAAGAGCGATGTCAAAAAGACCTTTTAACATCGGTGGCAACTTCAACCGATGTTAAAGCACCGATGTCATGAAGCCAACAAGGAAAGGGTCTTCAAGAGGAGAAAAGGCAGCATTCAGCATGCAGTCAAGTCAACTATCACATTAGGGACAAACACACAAGAACCTACAATTCAAAGTGGTGTAGCAGCTTCTGAAATCCCTGTCACACAAAAACATTTACTTCAAATGAGTAAAGCAGACATTTCTGCAGCTGCTGAAGTTCAAATATCAAAGTCTGATGTAGCAACTACTGATGCTACACATGAGGACTTAAATCCTGATTCTACCATCCTCAATCCAACAAAGTAAATGAAATCTCATGCTGGCTTAAATATTACAGATCACTCAACAGCAGACACTGATGAAGAAGATGAGGATAAAAAAGAACCTGGCTCTCAAAGAGAGTCAGCAATCCTATAGCCTCGGGTCCCACAAGAACCTCCAACTCAATGTGTTGGAGCAGACCTAATTACCGATGACTCACAAATCAACCATTCAGCTACACATGTGGGAAGCCCACAAGAACCTTTCAAGCCAACTCAATCTGATGTTGTTATGGAAGAAGCTTCTGAACCTTAGGCTACACAAGAACCATTATCTCAAAGTGAGGAAAAGTGCATGCAGCTGTGGAGGGGACTACCAACTTCTCTCCTGATGAAGCACTTCCAGTGCCTCCTCTCTAAGCTATGCCTATGACAGACTCTCTTGATGCCACTATATATATAAGGTACAATCACTAACCTTACTCCATCAAAATTTACTTTTTTGATTCTGTTTTGTCAGAATTTACATTTCCTACATTTACTGATGGAATGACCATGGACAGTCCATCTAAAGTGGGTACCCCTGTTCATGTGACCATATAAAACCCTTCTCAGCCACCTCTTATTTTTGTAGGACAAAATATTCAAAGCCTTTTATATGAGATTGTGAGAAAAGATTTAGTGAAAAATAGAAATAATGAGAGGCAGGCTCCTGACCTGGAAAAAAGAGATGTAGAACAGAGTGAGGAGTTAGTTACTCTAAGTGAGGAAACTCTAACTGTCAAAAGTCATGAGATGTGTGAAGTGAGAAGTGGTGAGACCACTTCAAAAGAAAGTAGAGAACTAAGTTTTTCTTCTTCTATCTTTGCAGGTCCTCAGAGTACCATCGGGACAGGCTTTGATGCTCAAACTGTTCAAATTCAAGTCACAAACTCTGATACACCTTCTATAGCTACTACTGACATCCCTAAAGGTATACACACTAATTCTTTATTGCAGTCCACTCCTATTCCTTTTATTTTATCCATTGCAATCCTTGTTACTGCTAAAGTTGAAGTGGCAGAACAATCCAAAGTCTTTGATGCTCAGGTAGCAAATAGCGATGCTCCCCTTACTATTACAAATTCTGATGCTGTAAATGATGAAGATGAAGGAGCTTTACCAGCTGGGGACACAACAGATGCTGATGAAAGTTCTGATGATGAACTTGAAGGTTCCATCAAGGTTGATCTTCTTTCTGATGAAGATCTCAATCCTGTCATTTTTCCTGAAGATATGCCTGAGAAGGAGAAGAGAAAGCAACAAGATGAGCACTATAATTCTCTACCAGCAAGTCATAGGTCTGATGAGTGGACATACCAATGGAGACATGCTGAAAGAACATTCTCTTATTGGACTGCACATGACCATTTGTTAAGTGCTGAAGAATCAATTAAAGATCCTGCTCTCTTTTCTCATCTAAAGGCATCCATAATAATGATCAAATCTATTCATTTAGATCAAGTTCAAACTCAGACAGCTATTGATAATCTCAGAACTGCTTTTGATGAAGTGAAGGCTAAACAGGAGTTTGAACTCAGAAGAGCATTAAAGCCTATTACTGAAAGGCAGGATAAAATTGAGAAGAGACAGGAGGAAATGTCAAGCATGCTTACTGACATTTAGACAACAATGGAACTGCTTATACCAATTCTCTTGGGGGATGATGTCAAAAAGGGGGAGATACTTCGAAAATCTAAATGCTCACCTGACAGTCAACCAGAGAAAGATGATGACGATGCTGAAGCAGGAGGTGATAAGGGTGGCAAATCTTTCAGAAGTAATAAGGATGGGATTGGATCTAGTAGTGCTTCTGCTTCTAAACCTACTAGCCAATCAGTGTAAACTAGAAGAGGTGGAAGGGGTGAAAGGTCTTCTAGTGGAAGATAAAGGACACTAGTGAAGACAACACAGACTACTCAAACACAACAATTAACTACTGTGACTACAATCACTGATACACAACTGCTGACAGTCACAGATGCTGATGAAGCTCAGGTTGGAGAAAGAATTGTAAAAACTGATACTGAAGCTAGTCAATTCATGCAGACTCTGAAGTTTAGAGGGAAAATAACAACTCTTTACTACAAAGATCCTAAAATTCAGAGTTTGATGATGCTGTTGCTTTGAAGATGTTTCAGAAGGATTATTCTAGAATCAACATGGAGCAAGCCAAAGAGCTAGAGCAAGAATTTGCTTTTAACAAATCTCAAGTACCTACTGATGATGTTGCAGCTGTTTCTAATATCTCTAAGAAGCCAAAGACACAAAGACCTAAACAAAATGGTATTGTAATCATGGAGGTCAGCCAAACAACTACTGATAGACCTGTGAAAAGAACACAGTCTATATCAAATGCTGATAGGAGAGATAATGGGAAAGGAAAGTTGCAAGAAACTTCTACAGTATCTACTGAAAATATATAGTGCTCAAGTATGCTGGATTGAACCAGATACAAGGAAGGAAACTAAAGAAGAAGCTCTTTTTCAAGTCAGCAAAAGTAAAAGAAAATGATAATAAGAGCTGACTGGGAAGAGAAGTTACTAGAGGAAGCTTCAACAACCTCTGACAGAGCTCATGTTGATGAAGCACCAGTTTGTGAAGATTATGCAACAAATCCTAATGATTTAAATTTTGATACAAATACTGATGAAGGAGAGAAGTCAATTACTGAAGCTGAAAAAACTGATTTGAGTAAACTTTCTGCTACTGAGAAAATGAAGCTTCTTTCGAAGAATAAATCAGTACTCCCAGTCTTGAAAGACAATCTCTGGAAGAAAGTTTTCAGTGAGAAGGTGTTGGTCAGACAACTAGGGAGTAGGGATAGTCTTGGTATTAGTGGTGAGAGGATGTATCAAGGGGATGCACTGAGTATAAAAGATCCTACAACACTTACTGATGAGTTAGGTGAAGAACTACAACTTAAACACTTGAACAAGGTTATTTTTGTTTATGTTGTTAAAGACCATTTTGATGGTAATACTCCGAAGAAAAAACTGCTTTACTTTCTCAATTCAGGACGAAGACTTAGGGTATCTCAGGAGAATATCATGAAGAAGACCTAGCAAGAGTTGGAATATGTGCATTATTTACTGAAAGTCACTAATTCAACAACTGCTAGATGGTCTGAATTCCTCAAGAAACAATTCTCAATCAAGAAAAGAGGAATTTCTTATAAATCTACTTATCCATGCACTCCAAAATATGAACTGCATGATGGTACAATAGCTGATATGCCCAAAGGAGGAACTCAGATCACTAAGCTGCTTGGAATGGATGTCATTACATTCAATCCAGATGGTAAGGAGATTGGAGTAATATAGATGGATGATCTACATATGAGCAGAGCTAAAATTCCTAATTTTAGGGCAACTATTTATCAGATTGATGACTCAGTTCAAGAGCTGAAAGATATCATGATCAAGTTGGAGATATATCTGAATTTAGCTGAAGAAAACTTAGTAAAAAGTTCTTTTCTGAAGCTTATGGATATAGTAAGATAGAATATTAAACTCTGATTTTTGAACTATGATCTGTACTTAAATTTGTTTCTGTATTTAGATTATTGCTTTTGACATCATCAAAATATAAACTTGTCCATATAATTCAAATGTACAAGTTGGGGGAGATTGTTAGATATATTTGATGATAGTCAGAATTTATCCATCAAAAGTTATCTCAAGAGGATCATCAGAGTTTATCATCCATCAGAGTCTGACAAAAGATGACATTATCAGTATTTGTCATCAGTACTTGTTCATCAGTCTTTATCTGTCAGAGTCTGATCAAGCTGCAAATCAGGAGATGATTGATTCTACTTTAAGAGATAAGATTTGCAGAGATCTGTCGGTATCATAATTCAAGGATTTAGAAGTTGTCAAATACAAGACACATTGTCATTAGTTTATTTTTATATATCATATCTTTATAATTGATAGTGTAGCTGTGTAATATATAAACACAATTTAAGTTTACACTATTAGTGTAAGTTGTTTTATCTTTGTTAAATCTAGAAGCTCTCAAGAATACTCTTACATTCTTTGAGAGAGTACTTTTAAAATTTTAACAGATTTTTTATCAATACAAAAACTGTTCTTCATTTATTTGTGTTTAAATCGAATTGATTGTTACATACTATATTCACCCCCCTCTACAGTATATTTGAGACCTAACACGTTACTCACCCGTCTGCCAATGTAATGTACCGATCTGCCAATGTAATGTACCGATTCTTGAATACCCACTAGGGTAGAATACTCGAGTGGTATTTTCTTAGATTTTTGATTATGGGTGTATTTGTCCAATTAACACGTCTGAAAGAATAAATGTCGGACTTATTGGATCTTTGGATGGTGATCCCGCTTATGGGGTCAAATCAAGTGAGCCATGTAGCTTTCTATGCTCTACGAGTTCTATTCTACAGTCTTTTAAATCCTGGTACTAGCCAAGCCCCCTCGATTTGGCAACAAGAGTTGGTTATGGAATAGTCTTTAGGTCACCTTTCTCGTTCTTGAGCACTTTCTAGCCGGTGGGCTTTACAGCGGACCCGCCTTGCTGATTAGGAGGACGTCCGGTTCATTTGGAAAAAAAAGAGGTAAGTCTTTGGGGAGACCATGCAAATGCTTGAATCGATGACTTTGCTTTGGTCTTTTTGACTGAACCTAAAGGAGACTTCTATCATATAACAGCGGTTTGAAGTAGGGTTCCCATCAGGTAACAGCTGCTAATGAACACAAGAAATCAGTTTATAGTATAAGTGGCCTCAAGCGTCTTAGGTCCTAGAAGTGCATGATACCACCAAGCTATGGAAACTAAAAGGCATATAAGCTACTAATATGTTTTTCCCGGCCTGATATGAGAAGTAAGTGATGTTGGACTAATTTCTTAATAAAAATTAATTTGCAATTCCATGATATGTAACTCATGGTTTTGAATTTGTAACCACTATAATAATGAGAAAATATTTATTTGATCATTATGGTGTAGGTTACAAAATAATTACATAAGTTATATTTTATTTAACTACTATATAAGTAGACATTTGGATCATGATTTAAGTGGGAAAAAAAACTCACTACTTTTTTGAAGCATTCATCTTAGAGCTATAGGTTCCCATTTCTGTGAGATAGAAGCCATATTTGTTGGTTCGTAGAAGAGGGGGTCTTTTGTGCTTAAGATCGCCTAAGTTCGTTGTATCATGAGAAACGGAAGCCACAACACCTTCAAACACCACATGGAGGGGTTTATCTGTTTTAAGGATAACGTGGTCTTCGCGTGACTCGAACAATTTTTTGGTATTTTTCTAGTCAATTTTCTAAATTGAGGTATACTCTTTACTTATACTCCCTACAAGTGCTAATTGGGTTCGGATAGTTTTCATTCAAGAACGCCGCCGCCCGTAGAATAAATAAGGAAACAAGTTTTATATCTATACTATATTATTATAAGCAAAACATAGGATAATTTGGTTGGTTAACACCTTCCTAAAAACTTTATTAGCACCTTCCATATTATATATATATATATAAGGTGTTACTACAATGGAAACTCCCTTATAATAAAACTAAATACTATAATTTTTTTAAAATTATGTCAAAATATAGCACATATGGTATACAAATTGATAGTTGAGAGATGGAGAAAATTACAGTGAAGTTAGATTTCAAAAAAAGCTCACCAATTGACCGAAAAAATGAAATTATAAACGGAGGGGATTCTGTACGATTCTGTGTTGGATGGTGTATTTTAATTCTGTGTGGTGCCTATAGGGGGCATTAGATTAGATGGATCAAACTAAAACCTTCCAATTTATTTAAACAATCAAAATTATTAAAGATGAATATAAAGATAAATCAAATTATGTTTGAACTCGAGCATTCTTCGTGACACGATATCTACTACCTTCCGTGGCTTATTTCATACACTACTACCATCCTTAGCTTTTTTACATAATATTAAGTAAACTTATCTCCTTATAAATAAATATGTGAGTCTTCACAACTGTTTAAATCAAATAAAATAAAATATTGTATCAATTTTAAGTAATATTTATATTATATATAATTATTTAATATGTTTTTAAAAATGTAGTTGATTAAGAAAACCTGCACCTTACGGGTTACAAGGCTAAAGATTTCTAATTCGAAAATTATTTTAAAAATAAAATTGACATTAAAAAATAATTTTTTGATAAATAGGAAATTACAAGTAAATACAAAAATACACTTATTTTTTATAATAGAAAAGTGAATATATATTAGTGATAAGATAACAAATGTTAAAATTATTACTGCATCGCACTGGTTTTAGACTAGTATTTGTATATGTTATGAACTGAACAGTGGCGGTAATATAAGTTATTCTATTTGGCATAATAGTGTATCATATTTGGTGTTGGCGTGAATTTACTAATTAATTATGGATATTTAATTACATTTGTTTATATAGCTTATATTCACTATTATGGATGTTGAGGGATAGAACTGTTGATGTAGTATTGATATAATACCTGGCCAAAATATATTCAGAACTCAAAAACATTCACTCACCATTATTGACGACCAATTTTGACCACTTCAAATTTAAGAAAATGATACTCATCCGTCCCATTTTATATGAACTACTTTCCTTATTGGGAAGTTCCCATTTATAGTATTCAATTAATATTATTACAACCACACATTTGTATCATACATTTACTTTAACACCGACTATCTTATGCTTGTGGTTAAGATTGAATAAGCATTAATTTTTTTTTAAAAGTTCTAGTCAAACTAGCTCACTTAAAATGGGACGAAAGGAGTATGTATCCATTCTTTTAACTGCCATAAAGAACTTCTAACTGCCTTCATGGTCGATATTAACTTGGTCGTTAAAGCTTAACAATAAATATTCTACTAAGAAGACTACGATCGAGACCATCAGTAAGTATAACTACGACTTCCGGTTCAATCATTTCAAGTGGTTGGATAAATATAATCCTGGTCATAAAAATGTGGTCATTTTTGGTCCAAATAAGATCGTCCTAAATGCATACTATATCTAACAAAGGGCTCACTATAAAACGACCAAAATTAGCAATGGCCATAAATATGGATTGAGACTAGCAGGACCTTTTACACATCAGCAAATGGCTCATGGCATGTTAGAAAGAACCTGTACACATAGTTGAAATTTTCCATCAATGAATGAATCGGGACTAGCTTCTTAAAAAATAAGTAAATACGACGGATAGCTGGTCTGGTTGTAGAAAAGTGAACCGCTTTCAATTTTATACTAAGCTATGTTTATTGTATTGTTATAGATAGTCAAAAGTGTGGTTATCTAAAAAATACAACGTTTCAATTATTACTATTTATGATAAATTACTGTTGTAGTAATAGTAAAATTTATGAATTAGTAACATCCTCAAATCTGCTATCACGAATTTGGATCGTCACACAACAAGTTTGGAACATGTATTAAAATATTACGATTATCAAGTCTGTAACGTCATAACATCCCATTATTCATATATGGAACCCACTCCACAGATCTCAAGTTTGGCAATCCTTACAAATCTCACAAAATATTATTCAAACCACAAATCTCGAAATATAACATTATAACAATAAACGGCTAACGAGAAGATGTAGTCGGATCCTTGAGGCATTAGACTTTCGTATTCACCATCAAGTGTCAGAGTAGATCGGTATTTCTATTTCCCTTTATGGTTTTGTCCGGAGAACTCAACACACTCATTGATAACTGATAAAAATATCACAACAGCAAGAGTGAGCAACAATTTGGTCATCAAGTACATTACTAACTCACCAAAACAAGAATATCTTAAACAATTATTTAATAGAAAACCTCTAGACATAAATAAATGATAAATCCATTAAGCATGAAAATTGAATAAAACGAAGTAGTTCTTTGAAATTAAAACAGTCTTATCTGATGTGGCAAGATATGATAAGTAATGAAAACTGGTCTTCTATCTCTACGATACCCTATGGCGCTATCAACCACCATGTCCCAAGTACCTTACATACGTGATACCCCATAGCCCGATCACGACTATGCCCCAAGTATCACCAGTTCATTTGCTAGCATAAAATGGGTTATCATTTTCAACCCGGCTACAAAGGGCCAAAATAAATGTGCTTCCGCCATCCTGGATAGCAATCACAAAATACCACGATCGTAGATATCCGACCATGTTAACCAGTAAACATGAACTTCCCTAGTTAAGTAAGGAAATTTGTATTTTGGACATTTGTTCACACAAATGAAACTTATTGCTCAAAACTATTACCCAATCCAATTACTCACTATACATTATGGATCCGAACAATGGACCGATATAAGAAATAATAAAATTATTTAATTAACACGAACAAAGTGTTACCTCTTGACAAAAGAAATGACCATCACGAAAGAATGTAAATGGTCGAAAGTTATAAACATTTGGGTTGTCTCTAATGAAGAGTACAACCCATCATTCAGTCAATGTATATCTCGTAATTTAAGTTTGTAACAAAATATTTATGTCATCCAATCAACATCCATCTCGCTACCTAAGTATGTAAACGAAAGATTTAAAAATGTGTTTTGATGATAAAAGAATTATCGAGTCTTTATCTCTATCCTTCATAATTTTGGTGATTCGTACAATGAACCACTTATAAGAAGATTAAAAAGAATGTAGCTGAATTTAGAATATAAATCCAGAAGAAAAGAAAGAATTTTTAACTGTCTCGAAACAAAGAGATCAGTCCTAAGTAAAAATAAATAAATCAAAAGTCGTCTTGAATAATAAGAACGACAGAATTTGTAAAATTTGCTCCCCGTTAATAGAATGTATAATCCATAGCATAATTCCATTTAAAATAAGCTGAGTTTTCTATACATACGAAATGTCTCGCAAAACATGAGTAATTAAATAATCCAAGAATCCGAGATAATAAAGAATTTATAAAAATAGAAATTACTCAAATATTCTAAAATATAGGGAGAAGTAATGAACTTCCCTCAGGTTCGACGTACAAATTCCGAAAATACAAGAAATTACTGTTACAGGCCTGAACTAGAACAATGGCTTGTCCTTGTATGGTTCTAACCAGCACAAAGCAATAACACTTAGTCTATATAAACAGAGGAAAAATTTCTATACTTTTAAATAGCCATCAACATTTAATTTGTCTCAATCTATTATTATAAAAGATAATTCCTTAAACATAAACTTAATCAGTAATTTCATGTCATATCTCTCTCTAAATTTTTTTTTAGTAGTTTGGATATTTTTCCATAATCGCAAACATATATCATTCTTCGAAATGTGAGTTTGGGAAGTATTATTAATTAATATTTTACTCTCTGATCAGTTAAATAATATTTCTTATGCTAGTTCTCTAAAGAAAATATCCTTAATTCCATTTCCGCATCATTTTAGATTGTACAAAAATTACCAAAAATCTCTTCTTAAAATCTTTATGTGAAATAAAATGAATTCCTTAATAATACAACATTCCCACTATTTTTAAAAATTCCTGAAAGTCTCTATTTTCTTTTTATTTCTGCATTTAATAAATAATTCATCCGGTCACTCCTGCCACTTCAGAATATCTTAAAAATGACTACATTTTCTCCTTGACTTATTAGTCAAATTCCTGAATTTTCTTCCACATTTATCATCTAATTTAATCAATTTCAGTTTCCAATTCCCACAAAATAATTTAATTAATCGTTTTATTCTGTTTCTAAAAGAAAATTCATAACTCCATTTTCCCCTTTCAAAACTTTATCCAAAAAATTTCATAATATTCTACCTTAAATCCATTATCCAAATAAAATCATTTTTACTACAATCAAATATGTTTATCATTTTATAAAATTACTCCAAGTCTCTCGTTTTACACCTTTTTAAATTAAATAATCCATAAATTTTCAATATCTTTCCATCATCTAATATTTTTATTAATTACTATATTTTTGTTATAATTTATTCATCTAATTCCCAAATTTATTCATCTAATTCCCAAATTTATTCATCTCTCCCGTTCTATATTTTAAAAATATTGGAAAACTTAAAAAAAAATAACATTCTGATTTTAATTTAATTACACAAACTAATTGAATACATGAACACAAGTTACAAAAAATAGTTGGGTTATATATTTACCGCCTAGCATGTATTGTAATTTAAATCCTATAAATATAAAAAAAAATTATAAATTGAATAAAAAATAATAAATGGTTTAACTAAATTGGTAAATTTATTTATAGGTAAATACACACACAATTATTCACCAATACTGTGTCATAAGCGTGTTTCATAACATGTTTACGAGCATATATAACTAATAATTCATATATTTATTCACAAGGTATATTTACGAGTATGTTCACAAACTATAGTAACGAACTTGTTCACAAGCATTCTAATCGAATTTGTTCGTGAATTTTCGAGCCGAACTATATTGTACTCAAGTTCAGCTCGTTTACAAACCAAAACTTAAAATTGTGTTATGTTCCACTCGTTTGTAAATCAAACCAAACTCGAACCGGACACCAACTGTTCCTGAGCGTATCAACTTATTTACCCTGCACACAACACTTGTGTTTGTCTTTCTCACGTAGCACCCCGCTGCACCCACCCAGTCACAAACACATACACGCACTCGATACACACAGGTACGCACACAGCCTCAACACGTATACATACTCACCTCTACCTTCCTCAACCCTTGCACAACAGCACCACCACCGCCGTCAATGGCTACCGCGGTGGTCACCCGGTCACTTTCCAACCACAATAAACCCATCAAAACGTTCCGTCTTTGATCCTCCTTCCATTTCTAGCATCAATTACACTGTTTAAGCAATGAATTAAAAAGATCATTGTGAAAAGTTATGAAAAAATAGGAGCGATAATTATAATTTAGTACTATTGTGTACTATTGAAACGAGGTTTCTCAAAAAAATAAATACTATAATATTTTTTGTTTGCAACATAATATTATAAGATCTTAATTACATAAAGTATATTACATTTGCAATAATGTTACCTATCATTAACATTCCAACCATTCTCGATTTTGATTGGTAAATTATTACTTATACAAACTATACATACACATGAATACAATAAAAATATAAATTATTAAAAATATAAATTATTAAAAATATAAATTATTAAAAATATTAAAAATATTAAAAATTATAAAAAAAATTAAATTCTTGAAAATTGGATATTTTACTATTTTTCATTATTATAGAAAAAATTGTATACACATTCAAGGACTTTACATTTACAATTAAATTTCTAAATATATAATTAGAGCAGTCATTTATATTTTATATTTTGCACTACTGTACATGTATGTAACATTTTCTTCAATATGATATTATTTTTAAATTTATTTAAACTGAAATTAAATAGAAATGCCAGTGTTATTTTGGAAAAATAGCAAATTTGTATGTAAAACATAAAAGGTAAAGTGTTTTAACTAAAAAATTAATTGGTTAGTTATTAGTAATTATAATATTTATTTTACTTTATTAAATAGAATTGTCCATAATATTATTTAAAAAAGAGATGTTTTAGTTGGATAAAATAAAAAATGTACCGTCTTTTAGTTGAAAAAGGTAATTAGATTATTTACTAATTATGATTAAAATAGTAGTTATTAGTAATTATAATACTTTACTTTATTAAATACAATTGCTTGTGATATTTTTGAAAAAGGAGTTGTTTTAGTTGATAAGAATAAAAAAGGTAACATCGTTTTACTTGAAAAGAATAATGAGTTTTTATACTAATTTGGATTAAAATTGTATTTATTATTAATAAAAATAAAAAACGGTGACATGTTTAGTTAAAAAGCTAATTGGTTAGGTATTAGTAGTTATATTATTATTATTATTATTATTATTATTATTATAAAATAGAGTTGCAGTTGGTATTTTTGAAAATGGGATGTGTTAGGTCTCAAATATACTGTATGAGAGAATGAATACAGTATAGAACAATCAAATCGATAGCAAACAAGTAGAATGATGAACAGTTTTTATATAGATGAATAAAACTGTTAGAATAATATNNNAAAATACTCTCTCAAAGAATGTTCAAGTATTCTTGAGAGCTGCTAGGTTACAACAATGATTAATAACAATCGAAAACCACACATATACTGTAAACCTATATGTGTTTATATACTAGACACTTACACAATCATTTACTATGATTACATAAGTATGACTAGATAAAGATCATATTTAATAATTGATTGCTCCTTTCCATACTTTGAGTAACCGACGTATGTGTTTATATACTAGACAGTTACACAATCAATTACTATGATTACATAAGTATGACTAGATAAAGATCATATTTAATAATTGATTGCCCCTTTCCATACTTTGAGTAACCGACGTATCCTTGCAATCTTCAAGATCTTCAATCAAATCAATCACTGATTGATTTGCTGCTTCAACAGAGTCTGACAGTAAATACTGATAATAAATACTGACATCAAATACTGATATCAATCTGTCAAACGCTGATAATAAACATTGATTTGCCTAAGTGATAAACATTGATCATCAAATTATCTAACAATCTCCCACAACTTGTACATGTGAATATATGAATAAGTCTTAAGAATTTGATGATGACAAAACAAAAATCTAAAGGGTCTGGTCCCTAACAATCGATTGTTAGGGACCATTTATGTAACTATCAGTTTTCTGACCCTTGGATCAACTTTCCAATGGCCAGGATTAAAAAAAAAAGTTCTCTCACTCCTCCATAATTTATAACGGAGTGGGAGGAGAAAGATTTGGCTCCGCTCAGTAATGACTCCGTCCAAAATTTTAGCGGAGCAGGTGATGTTTGCACACAAAGATTTGGCTCCGCTCAAAGTTTTGGCGGAGTGAGTAATGACTCCATCCAAAATTTTAGCGAAGCAGGTGACTGTTTGCACACATCTACATCTGACTTAAACAAATGTTTATAAGAAAAAAAGATAAAGATAAAGATAAACAAATTTAAAATATGAACAATTGAAGTACAAATATTTTGAAAAAATTGGTAATTTATTGAGGATAGTTGGAAATTTATAAAATTATTTAATCTAATTAATTTTGTTTTATAAATTTTATAATAAAAGAAGTTTCACTATATATATATATATATATATATATTATGTTTTTCTTTGTGTTTTGTTTAATTTATTTGTTATAATTGTCTCCTAAAAATATTAGAAATTTTTAATTTTTAATGTTTTGTTATTAATAGTACTATTGTCATTATAAAATATTATGTTGAGTATAAAATTATAAATCCCTACCTGTTAAAAAAAATTATAAATTATTATTTTTTATATGAAATGTCACAAA
>PHNY01102466.1:16033-31022 GCA_003724115.2 Anethum foeniculum
ACGTCTGCTTTATGGTTGAAACTTGAAAGTCTTTACATGACAAAGTCTTTAACAAAAGACGTTGCTTCTGAAGCAACGTCTGTTTAGTCTGCGAATGCAGAAAGGTATGTCTATTCGAGATCACTTAGGTCAATTAAACACAATTTTATTAGAATTGCGTAATATTGATGTTAATGTTGAAGATGAGGATGCTGCTTTAATTCTGTTAGTTTCTTTACCATTATCATATAAGAATTTTGTGCAATCTTTTATTGTTGGTAAAAATACTATTTCTCTAGAAGATGTTAGATCTGCTCTTCATTCTAGAGAGCTGGGTCATAAAGCAGCTAGTACAGGTACAGATAATCAGGCTGTTGGGTTGGTAGCCAACGGGAGTACCGGACATGGAAATTCATGGAAGAATAAATCAAAGAAATCGGCTCCTAAGGGTTCGAAATCTGATGATATCTGCAATTACTGTAAAGAGAATGGACACTGGAAATCAGACTGTCCTAAGAAAAAGAAGCAACAGGATAAATTGGCGGGTACTGATGCAGGTACTGCTGCTATAGCTGGTGATAATTTTGAAAAAGATATTGCTCTAATTGCTAACAATCACACGCAGTTATGCTGAGAATTTTGTATATGAGTTTTTCATTTGTGCGTCAGTACTCGACAATAATAACACTCAAATATTAATTGGTGTAAGTCAATTAATACATAAATATATAAATTTAACTTTTTTTTAAAAGTAAATTTAATTTTTTAATTTATATAATTTTTTTGCATGCATGAATTCATATTATTAAAAGATAAATTTTAGTAAAAAAACCAGTAACAATCATCCATTAAATGAAAATTAATCAAAATTTCATTTTTTCTTTGATGAAAATGATATTATTCAATACATAGTGCCTGTTTGGGAAATCTTATTTGTCAGAAATAAGTTACTTATTTCTGAAAAAAGTACATCAATCTGTACTTTTTTCTGAAATAAGTTACTTATTTCTGACAAGTTTTTGCATATAAGAGATACTAAATCCTACTTAAATATTTAATTCTAAAAATCAACATGTAAATATGAATTTTTTTTTCGANATAATAGCCATACTACATCTACAAGAATGATAGTCGAACAAATATAAAACAGATTGACACGCTCGTCTTCATAATCAAATCAAGATGAGACAAATAAGCGGTGTGAAAAAAATGATACGAATGATAAATCTATAAATTCTTGCTCTGTGTTCAATATCTTCATCAAAATCACCAAAATTCGTTTGAGCTATCAACCACAAATGTAATCCCTAACAGGTTTTTATCATTGAATCCGAACCAATTCTCACAAAAGGAGAGAAATCCACACCCTTTCACCAAGAAAAGAAAATCAAACTAAAATTACAACCTGAAAAATGCAAATTGAAATACGACATAAAACTTTAGATCTGCAAAACGTAACCACAATAAAAGATAACCCGCCCACCCTCAAATCAAAAAACCCCGCTTGAATTCGAAGAAGAAGAAAACCCAAAAGTTTCGTTGATTTAGATATAAGTTTTTCAGAGTTTATGGATCTAAATTCGATTTTATTGAAAAAAATATAAAACAATTTAAAAAAAGAGGCCTTCGGACGGTGATTAAACCACCGCCGAAGCTTCGAACAACAGTAAAGGAGAGAAAGCTTCTGCTGCGGGGTGAGAAAAGTGGTTAGGGTTTTTGTATTGTTGGATTTTGTCAAGTCTAAAATTTCGTATTGTTAATTTCATTTTTCTTATCACCAATATTGTTAATTTCATTTTTATATAACAAATAGGTTGCCCATTACTCGATTATTTTTTTCTTTAAACATGGATAATAATGTAATAAAGGACCAGACGAAGACCAGTATTGACTTCACCGCGTTCCCAAATATGTATTGTATGTACATGTTGTATACATACGTGGGTACCATCCAACTCTCTTCCTAATGGAACACATCTTTCCCCTTTTCATTTCAACGGCCATAGATAAACAACAAAGATAGACACGAATGTTGTAAAACAACTTAATTCCTCATTTTTCAAACACACCCAAGTTGCACCTTTTTTCAAATAATGCTAATAGCCCAAGAACAAGGCCAACTATATTATTATCAGTTTCAACCCCCTTTACTTGCTTTTTAATTGCTTTTCTTGAGACCCCTTTTAGTTAATTTTGAACATGGAGCCTTTGGGTCTTGATGGTATAATTAATCGATTACTTGAAGTTAGAGGCAAGCCAGGGAAGCAAGTGCAGCTTTCTGAGTCTGAAATTAGACAGCTTTGTGTTCAATCTAAAGATGTGTTTATGCAACAGCCTAATTTGTTGGAACTTGAAGCACCCATCAAGATTTGTGGTATTTTTTTGTGATTTTGTGAAATGGGTTGCTTGAATTTTGGTTCTTGATTGTTGTTTTGATGTGGGTTTTGCCTGTTTTATGTTTTTGTATTTGGGGTTTTGAAGTTTGATGTGGGGTTTTGTTGATTTAGTGAGTTGAATGATTTTGGAGTACTTTATTACCTGTTTGCTGTGTGTTTTATGCTCATTATTTGATTTTTGTTGGTGGTACTGATAATGGTTGGTAGAAAGACTAGAAGTACTAATTTGAGCTGATGTTGTCTGTGTTTGCGGCTCATTGGAAATCATTTGTGGTATATCATTGTTTTTGTTGAAGACACTTAAATATCTGTTTCGTTGTTAAACAATATGATGATGGTGGATAGGAGTGTACGCATGCTTTGAAGTGTGGAAATGTATTTTGAACAATTTACTTGGTTCTTGTTTCTGTTTCTTCTTGTTTAATTGTTGTTTAAGTTCCTTGTATCATCAAGTACTGTGTTTATGTTATGCAGCTCGTTGAATTCAATTTACTGTATTTTCTTGTTAATGGATTTTTGTGTAGTCAACCTGTTTTAAGTTTAGGGCAATTAGCAAAATTTTCGTTGGACCAGGTTCTTTGAAGATTTAGAATTAGAGAATTTCATGTCAATATCTTCTCTGGAATGTTGTGTTACACTGTAACTTGTGTCCAATTGCTAAACATGGTAGATAATTTACAATTTTATTTTGCTGGTGTACCAAGTAATTTATGCTTATTATGTTTCCAGATGATGACGTTGAAGAATTCATTGCCGAAAGTGTATTAAACAGTTGTTTTCTTTTTAATAGATAAAATTTCTGACATTATGTGTAAATGGTCACTTGTAACTTTTACTTCTGTTAACTCTATACGTTATGAAGTCCAACATTGTCTTTTGTTCTTTTCTTGTCCTAAATCCCGATGAGAGTTTTTAGTAGCCAAATTGTGTAGATAACTTTTACAAAGTTTACTCATATGGAGTTCGGAGTTTCTCTAACCAGATCGGTGTATGTTACATATTAAACTTGTGTCCATATCTTCCTTGTTAAGTAGTGTGGAATTGCAAACATGGTACCAAATTTTCATTTGTTTTTCTATATGTGGCATAATAATACTTAATTTGTCGCTGAAGGATGTCATTGAAGAAACCATTATCTATTGCGTGTGACAGATATGTTTCTATATTAAATGATAGAAATGTCCAACATTTTGTGGGAATGGATAAACATGCAACTTTTTACATTTCTTCCTATAGCTCTATATTAGCAGGGTATGGAATAATAAGTTAGCATGGTATCAGTTTTTGTTTTATTCTTATAATTTATTTATGTTTTTGAGCAACCAATTAGCTGGCGGTTCAGTTTTTTACTAGGGATGTCCCCTTGTGAAGGAGTGCTTTAGTCCTGCCTCAGAATATACGATTATACGTTAACTTATAAACCCCTACTAGAGGCATTTAAGTATGTACTCTTTTAGAACTTAGAAGCATTAACTTGTAGCTCGTATGACCTTTTCTTGTATGTTTTGATCGTAGGCTATATCCCTCACATATAATTTGTGAGGCCTTATTTTACAATGTGTCATTTATGAAGGAAACCTGTTTTTTTGTTCTGTATGCTATATGCAGTCAAGTCGGTTACTGGGCTGTACATCTATGTTTGCCGATGGTTAAGTGCACTAGATGGAAACATGAATCGTTTTTCATTATATTGTATTTGGGTCATGTGCGTATATTACGTGTATACGTATGCCCAACACTATGTAAAACTGACAGGTATCCTTAAATAAGTTATTAGCAGGGATATATGTCTGGTTTGTGATGGACATGGTATGGAAATAGATCATGTTTACCAGAATCTTGAAACGTGTATAATAGCATTCTCTCAATTTGTCAGGGGATATTCATGGTCAGTATTCTGATTTACTAAGGCTCTTCGAGTATGGCGGTTTACCTCCTAATTCGAATTACTTATTTTTGGGGGATTATGTTGATCGCGGGAAGCAAAGTCTGGAAACAATATGCCTTCTCCTTGCATTTAAGATAAAGTATCCAGAGAACTTTTTCCTGTTGAGAGGCAACCATGAATGCGCCTCGGTTAACCGTATTTATGGATTCTATGATGAGTGTAAGCGTAGGTTTAATGTGAGGCTATGGAAAATATTCACGGATTGTTTTAACTGCTTACCCGTGGCAGCCCTCATTGATGAAAAAATACTATGTATGCATGGTGGCCTTTCTCCGGACTTGACTCATTTGGATCAAATCAGGAACTTAAAGAGGCCAACTGATGTTCCGGAAAGTGGTCTTCTCTGTGATCTACTCTGGTCAGACCCTAGTAAAGATGTTAAAGGATGGGGAATGAATGATAGGGGAGTTTCCTTTACCTTTGGAGCTGATAAGGTGACAGAATATCTTCAGAAGCTGGATCTTGACCTTATATGTCGTGCTCACCAGGTCTATATTTGTTTTTTCTCTTTATACAAATATATGTTGCTGTATATCATAATCTCGGTTTCTTTAATGTTATCTCTTGTTTGCAGGTTGTGGAAGACGGATATGAGTTTTTTGCTGATAGACAACTTGTAACTGTATTTTCAGCTCCTAATTACTGTGGAGAATTTGATAATGCTGGTGCTATGATGAGTGTAGATGAGACATTGATGTGCTCATTCCAAATATTAAAGCCTGCGGAAAAGAAGCCAAAATTTGGGTTTGGAAGTACTACAACAACTAAGCAAGGAAGTCCTTTCATTAAAAACAAGGTATTCTTCTCTAAAATGTAAAGAGTTCAGTTTAAGAGATTGTGACAATCTGTAATTCTCAGTCTCCTGGATTTGTAGAAATTAGGGTCTATCGTGCAAGTAAATTACTCGGACTCTTCGGAAAACCCTGCCGTACCCGTGTCCACAGGACACGACACTGACACCGACACTTAGATCCGGATCCAAATGACATCTGGAAAATGGACACTTCATCTCAGATATATGATAGCGTATCTCTAATCTGTTTGTTATACAGTATAATTTAACCCTTTAACTTTTGACATTATCTCAGTATAATTTAACTTTTGACATTATATATATATATATATATATATATATAAATATAAAATTAACCTTGTTTTTCAAAAGTTTATATATTATTTTATATAAAATGATAGGTATTTGTTTATAAAGATAATCATAATATATCAAAAATAATAATTGCCGTGTCCAAATCCAAGTGTCCGATCCTTATAAAACGTGTCCCCGGGTCTTTGATTTTAGAGTTCAAAGAATCGGACACTCTGATTTGTGTCTGTGTCCGATCGTTCTGAAAGAGTCTGAGCATCATAGAAATTATGAGTCTTTAGCCCTTTTGGAGTATGGAGACCTTTAACCATTAATTGTGATGGCAAATATGTTCTTCATACAAGTGACTAGTGACGCTTCTGCTCTTGTACTTATAGTCTTATGCATGTGTAGTACAGGCATAGTATTTGGGCATTTGCTGTGATTACCTTTATTACTGCTTATGTTAAGATTATTATTTACGCTAGTATGTTACCTAACGTCTGTATCACGCGATTTCAAATTCAAAGCTCAAATTGAATATAAGATCTCTTTTCTATAGAAGGCATGTCTGTCCAATCCTTGTATGTTGCTAGCATTACTGGGCAAAGATGGTCAATGATATTGAACTTGTATAAAGATATTTACTGGGGTCAGTATATGCTTCCACTGATGTATACTTTTTTGTGGGTGCAAAGGTATGATGAACCTGCTGATGTGTATCGAAGGCTCCTGAAGGATACTGTCGGGGATATGTGGTGCATAGAGCAAAAGCCTGTTGTCTAAGAAGCCAGAGCTTTCTCGGTACAAGATGATCAAATCATTGGAAGCACTCCTTGGTAAATTGAAGATGTAGCACAAACCTCTAATGCTAGATAAAAAAGGAGGGTCTAAATTAACATTTTGTTTTGCAATGTAAAAAAGCAAATTGCTTTGGCAAGGGACCAAAAATCCTCTACCCTGACAAGAAAATTGTTGTGTTCCTTTTGTTTTTTTAAAGGTGGAAATGCTCTGAGGAAATCAAAACATCTCTTGGAACCAAAGTCCTGAGCTGTTGATGGTGCTTTGCAAATTTATGAGATGCGCGTGATTATTGTTTTCTATGTCGTAATGCTATATATTAATCCTACACAACCCTTAATATCTCCTTTTAGAAGTAAAAATTATTCAGTCGTCATAGATTCAATGGAAAATTTGCAAGTTGGCATATCTAGGTAGCCATTTTGTCCCGGTGAATATTGCCTTGATTCTTGCAAGACAGTTTTGGCTTCCCGAGATAAGAGCTTAAGCATGTTTAAAACAGCAAGTAATTGCAGGATCTTTCCTTTTGTTTATGATTATGTGGAGGTGATTACAGATTACTCTCCCAATTATTGATTTGTTCCATGTTACACATCGTAATAATGAATACATTCTGATAGATGGGGATGAATTGGGTGCTATCCATTTGTATGTATTGTTTATTTTTCGGAGGAAACATTGCAGTCTGTTTTTTACACCGAACAATCAGATGATAATTGACCAAATGTAGATGCCTAAAGTAAATCATAGGAGTAATTTTTTTTACTAGGGATTGTATTCTTAAAAATTGGCATAGATGTCTTTCTTGATAGTTTTCTCTGCTCGAACACTGGGATGGGAAATGAGAGTCTTCACAACATCCTTTTTTGAGTCGCTTATTCTAAGTTGGTTATTAGTCATTGAACATTTGTGCTCCCAAATGTGTGGCAGGTCAATGATCGAAACTGCTCTTCTCCCCCTGCCAAATGATTCAAATTTAGTTTGACAAACTCAACAGGCCTACGACTGGTTATTTAGTGTGGCAAGAATCTAACACAAAGTCAATAAATGGTTGGTGCAGAGGTTGAGCTCTTGTCCCCTTTGCGGGAGGTTTGCGGGAGGTGAGGAGTTCGACTCCTGATGTGTGCGTAAGTAATCGATCAGCAAAAAAGAATCCAACACAAAACGCCTGCATCATGCTTATCGTTTCAGGAAGCCCATCGATTAATTCGGGCTTCAAGGAAACTGCAAGAGAGAGCCTCTGCATTGCTGAAATTGCAGAAAAAGAAGCTAGGAATGACTTCTCTTGATCATAATGCAGATAAATTATAGCGATAAGTCGTGTACCTTTTGGTTACTCATAAAAATTGATTACTGATTAATAGATAAAATAAATTTATGATTTAAGTTTGTGAATAACGAGAAAACGGCTTACTGAGTACAAGTATGGTACTGGTGGATAGTAGGTATCCTAGTTTAGTTTGTTTCTTATTCAGAGTTAAGAGTAGGTTTCTGACCAAAAAAAAGTTCAGAGTAGGGGTAGAATTCTTGTGTATATATAATTGCTTCTTTCATGGTCAATGATATTAATTTCATCAATTAAAATAGTCTAAAATGACACATCACCCATGTCACATCATTTTAGAACTATTTTTTGTACCCAATTTTGGATACCAAAATCGGCCTTCCGAGATCTTGTCTTTATTATGTCCTTGATTTTAAAATTTTCCTACACGCATTCCACTTTCCTTTTTCAATTTTAAAATTTAAATGTCCATATCCTGGTTATGAAAGTATGCCATAAATACATCTTCTAAATGCGTATGTGTTCGGTCTCCCCTTTACACACTTAACCATAATCGCCTCTCCTATCACCCACCCCGGTTCACCCGCATACACCCACGTATATGTTAAATTATATATGTGGTGATAGAATTTCATTGATAAGTAGATAGAACTGTACTGTAATTTCAGTCCATAACTAATGCAAGTGCAACAGAAAGCACTTATGATTTAGGAAGATTATAAGTTTCAGTGATGGATCAAAATGAATGCGCTTATAATTTATGAAGATTACAAGTTTCAAATTTGATTAGATCAAAATTTGATAGAATATTTTCAAGTCAGCCTGGTTCACCAAAAAAAATAAAAAATAAACGGATGCCTTCTAGAGGACTTTCCGACGTGCTTCGAGAAGAGTGGAAGAAAATGTTAATAACCTGATCGATATCAGGACGAAGGTCGTGCAATCAAAGGACAGTTATTAAACCAACACCAGAAGAGCTTGGTGTAACAGTCAAATACAAAGTACCTTGTCCTCTACGAGGCCTTTATATTCTATCTGGTCTTTCATAGTCGTTAAAGGCCTTGTGGTTTCCCCTTAAAATGTTATTCCCATGCTAAGTTATGTAACTATCCAGAACAATGCTGTTCAAAAAAAGTAAAAAATTAGTATTCAGCAAAAACTTCCATTTTTTTTTAGCAGGAAACTGTGCATATAATACTCGAACTGCGATATAGATTGGACTGCACAAACAAGAACGCGAGTAACCATACTGCATATAGACATAACTTGCTAAGTCTCAAGGAATGACAAGGTGGGCAATATTTTAGATCAGTTTAATCTTGTGCATTACAGAACTAAAATAGGATCTTTACAGAAAGCTCTACTGTCCAAGTTACAGAAAACGAATTTGGAGGAAATATGAGCTCCAGCTGTTGACTAATGGTGGACTACTTACCCTACTTGCTTGCTTGAACTATTCTCTGCATCTACTTCTACATGGCTTTGTTGCTTCATATCAGAAGATACTGAACACGATTGTGGGACCGAAAAGGAAGTCATGCTGCAAGTTGTTTGTTTCTTTGCTGAAGAGGATACAGCAGTGGAGCACAAGTCATCATCTATCTTTGATGTCTCACCTTCACTGTTACTGATTTGCATGTTCCTTTGAAGTTGTCCTTCTTCAAGAGGTAGTAATCTCTTTCGACTGGGGACGCCATTCTTGAAAGTTTGCATTGAAGGTACCTGTTGGTCATGGGAAGAAGCCGCGGAACAAGGAGCCTTCTCCTTTAGAACAACCTTTGGAATCGCAACACTGTCAATGCAATCGGAGTTATCACCAACTTCATCATTCCCATCAGATTTCTCTGCTCTTGCAACAGCTTCTCTTTCCCGCATGATCAATAAAGCCTCAGTCAAGCGATCTCTTGCTAAATCAATGTTAACAATAGGCACCGGATAGTTTAACCCCAATTCCACTCCTGCAGATCTCAGTACACTAGGAGGTGCATCCCAAGGATGATGGATCCACTCGGAGGGCATTCTTGCTAGCTCAGGCAGCCATTGCCTCACATATTCACCCTCTGGATCAAATTTAAATCCCTGAACCTGGATTGTAAATTGAAGAACAATCAAGATCTGAGGTCTCAACAGAAAGGGCCATAAAATCGGCCATTTAGTATGAGCTCATAATGGCATTATTGCATCAACACGAAATTACAATTTTAGTTGATATTAATAATTTCAGTAAGCTTATTTCAAATTGCCGCGGTAAATAGAAGGAAAGGGAGAGAAATACCGAAGTACCTTAAAACCTATTGTACAGTAAATGCCTAATATTGAAACACCTAGTTAATAATGATTTAGTTCAATTGTATAGATGTAAATTTTCTATTGGCTAAAGTGTCAAAGAAGATCAGCCAGTTTTACTGTCAATCCATTCAATATGGAAGATTAGAAAATAACATACTGTCAAATTATTCCGAAAGTGTCAGAGCCTGTTCCAGTAAGCGTTCATTCACGAAGATGAGTTTATAACAAACTAAAAAGTATATCTTCTTACAACACTACAAACTAAAACTATACACGTGAAATTTCTGTGGTATATTTTACAGGTAACAATAGGAGCACTGTAAAAGTTTCTACCAAAGCTATAATCATTTTATAGAAAGGAAATCAAGACGTACCTGTGGGCTATCTAGACGCTCAAGCTCGTGTCCATCAGGTAAGCTACCTGATATGTATTGCCAGCCAAGAATATCAGTTTCCAAATCTGAGTCCAGAAGGGAATCCCAAAAATACTTCATTCCCCATTGCCATGGTAGAAGCAAAAACTTTACAAAGAACCCAGAAACAATAACTCTTATCCTATTGTGCATCCACCCAGTTGCCCAAAGCTCTCTCATACCTGCATCAACTAATGGATAACCAGTACGACCCTGTCTCCAAGCCTTAAAATGGGCCTGATCTGCTTGCCAAGGGAAATACTTCAGGTTGCTCAGCAGCGATCTTTCATGTGTAAACGGGTAGTTAAAACAAATGTAACGAGAATATTCTCTGAATCCAATAGCCCGAAGAAATAGTGCCACACTTTCTTGTCCAACAGAATTTCCATCATTTGCCCACATTATCTGCTTCATACGCACGCAGTGGAATACTCTCCTCACACTCATTTCCCCAAAATGAAGATATGGTGAAAAGAGAGATGTTGTGTTCCCTGCAACGGTTTCCCTCTCCTTTGAGTAGTCGATCAGAATCTCTTCAACGAATGCAGATAGAGCCTTATCGGCATTGCTCCAACCTGGAGACCATCCTCTTCCTAATAAAGCATTGCTGGATTTTTCCACTTCGTTTTCAAGCCCCAGATCGTCAATCGAACAATTTTCGACTATTCCTGTCATTTGTACATTGGAGCCCACTTAAACTGTACATTTATATACTGAGCTTTTCTATAGTCTTCTAATGCTAAAATATATATTACTTTAGGAAAGCAAATTATCTGTCACCACAAATTTGTAGACATTCTGGCTAGCATTGTAGTCTTGAAAAATTCAGTTACAAAAAAGCATGCAAGTTTAACAAAATTACACTATGAGAGTACCTTCAACAGGAACTAATCGCCACGGAGGAAGATGTGAATCAGGTTCTTTTTGCATGTTTAAGCACCTCTCCCAGTATGCATCAAAGGTTGTAAATGCGTGTCCTTCATTATCGTATATTTCCCATGGTTCATACAATAAATCTCCATTATAGCTTTGGACTGATATACCAAGCTCCCCAAGCTTTTGTTTGATAGTGTGATCACGAACGAGTGAAACAGGATCTGGATGATATACAAAACCAAAGATCAATATGATATGCCTAGAGATTGTGATGTCGCAGACTAGAAGTAAGTATGTGAGCTTCTATGTTATAGTATTATGTATCTGTGCGCGGCATTAATAACTACAATAGGCTTTAAATTTGAAGTCTTACATAATAGTATTTCTCTTTTCTTAGGATATGATCACAAATAATACACTTCATTAACAAACTAACAATATGCAGACACTAGAATATATACGCTCTACAAGGAAGTTGGCAGCTTTGAATGTGAAACTTAATTACTTGAGACTCAGCGATGCATGCACATGGTGGATAAGAAACAACTTATGGCCCAGTGATACAGATTGTAGATTTAGTGTGTGATTCACCAGGAGCACATGCAACTGCAGCACTTTTTGGCTCCATATCTCATACATTGACATCCAAATTCCATTCCTTTAAAAAAGAATTAGTATTTCTTTTGCATAAAATTACAGAATATGAAGTTCAACATTCTAGCATACTAGAAAATTTGTAGACTAAAACATTATGTTGTTCACCAAGTTTTTTTATTAACCATTAGTTGAGGTCACTGGTATCCGCAAAAAAAAAAAAAAAATAAATAAATAAATAAATAAATCATACACTGATGACTGAACTGATAACTTTTCAGTGCAGATGATAGAATTTATAACAGTCTGTAACAAAAAATGTTATGAAACTATCTATCCAGTTATTATATATTTGACTCAAATAACAACCCTTTGTCGTGGCTCAGCATAATAGTATGTTTTTGGACTCTTTATCGCGCTATTCTACAATAATTAGAGGCTGAAGCAAAAGCTATTGTTCATGAACCTTTTGAAAATCTATGAATATAGAGCGAGATGAAGCTCTCCGTAAAGAACTCCTTTGATCAATAGGTATCTTGGACATATATGTTATAAATAACAGAATTTAACATGAACCCAAATTATGAATCTTTTGACCTTTAAACAAATTATTGAGTTCCAGATCATATACAAAAAGGAACACAAAAGTGGAGAAGAAGAACCAAACATACCATAAAGATGGTTATAGGCTATTTTTGTTGCCCCAACAGCACTAATGCATTCCAGAAGGGCTTTCAAAGTACTCTGAGCTTTGATCAGGATAAGTTTAGCCCCAAGAGACTCCATGGATTGCTGCAGATGTATGAGAGACTGCTTAAGCCACCACCTTGAAACCCTTCCTGGGTAAAATTGCCCTTCTTCTTGTGGACACCATATAAAAACAGGCAAAACAGAACCATCTCTAGCAGCTGCAGCTAAGGCAGGATTGTCATCAACCCGAAGATCCCTTCGAAACCAAACAATGGTCTTACAATCAGTTTCCATCATGAATAGCTAAAATCCTTTACTATAGCTTCTACTGTCTTTATAACAAAACTCAAGATCAGCTAACTCTAACCTACCATGCCCATAATCCTAGTAACCCTATGTGAACTTCAAGAAGTTGATCAAGACCACAATCAAACAAGTTTGATACAATGGAAAAATTACACACTACCAAATTCTCATTTCATGCAGCAAATCTTTAAGATACACAAAAAGTAAACAATAACATAAAAACTGAACATGAAGGAGAGCAACAAATAAAGAGAAACACTATCTAGCAACCATAATTATTGGAATAACGAATATGTAGCAATTTGTAGCAGACAGTAGGATTGCATGACATGTGACAAAGTTGCAGAAATTTTAAAAAAGAACTACCAAGATCAGCACACATTTAGTGAAAAATAATATCCACAGAAGTAGAGGACCAAAACTAGCAAGTGGACAAGAAAAAAAAACAAATAAAGGAAATAGGTAAAGCATATGTCCCATGTGTATTTCATTACCACAGAAAGTGACAGCAAGAATAGGTGAATAATCCTCATGAGTCATGGGTAGATGCCAAGACAGCCCCCACTTCATCAACATCTTCCACAGTCTTCTGTTAGCATCTATCTCATCCCATCTTTATTTGGACACTTGTTATGTATTTCTCCGTCCCAAACATTTATTTTCTAACTAAATTCACGCACACTCAGAATCGAAAGTATATAGGCTAGAAATGCCTACATTAAACATTCATTGCAATAAATACTAACAAAATCCTGTAGGCTAGAAATGCCTGCATTTCCATTTTGCTAAAAATCCGTAAAACAAAAAACAATGTTAATTAAATCAATTGCATATGTGAGCACGATTAGATAACCTAAGTGGTTAAAAGTTTATCCTCAATCATCCCATGTACTGGATTCGACCCTGACTCACCGCGAGAACATATACTCACTTGGATACTACAAGACCATAAACCATATTATTAAAAAAAAAAAAAAAAAAATCAACTGCATGTTGACAAATTTGATGTCGGTGACAATGTACAAATGTGGGTACAGGGAAAGAAATTATGAGAAGAAAAGTAGCAAAAAAAACTTATCCCATCACGTGGGTTCATCTGATTATCACGCGGGTTTGTTGGATTTTTGTGAATAAGTAATGCTCCATGTCCCTCTGTCCCGTCAAATGTGCATCAGACTCTATTCGTTCCACTGTCATCTTGTGTCGGTAAAATTATCTGCCTAATTTCTTAACGGATTTTCCACGACACTGTCTAGGACACAACTACTAGGAAAGTTTAAAAATTTGAGCTATTTAAAAATTCGGCTGAATTTTAGTTATTTAATAAATTCTCTGCTTTTCGTTAAAAAAAAAAAATTGAGCTATTTTAATTTCAATTTAGTAAGGCGGAGTACTTAACAGGCGAGGTCCACACCCAGTAATTCATCGCATCGGATTCAACTTTTTGGAACAAAGTAGATTTTAAAAACTACTTATCTAATTGTAACTTTTCAAAACTTAATTATGTGTAAACATATATTCCCTCCCTCTCCATCCCACTCATTTCTTTACAGTTTTTTCCTGATACTAGGCACATATTTTAAGGTTATCATAAAGTATAGTTTCATAATTTATTTTAATTTTTTTTTTAATAAAAATTCAAACATTATATTTTTATTTAGAACTAAGGAAAATTTAAAATAATTTAGAAAACTATCAATATCTTAATCTTATCTTAATCTTAATCTTAATATATATAAAGGAAAACCCACAGGAGCTCTAGAATCGTTCCAGTCATATTTATCTTTTTTTCTAGAGCTCCTGTATATTAATTCATAAAAATTAAAATTTCCTTATTTAGATTCAAATTTATGGAGAAGTCAATAATTAGAAAAATCAATCATATTTCATATATAAAAAATTAATTTATATTTTCTTTATTTATATTCAAATTTATGGGAGTTAATAAATATAAAAATCTATCCTATTTGAAATATGTTCCTATATATTAATTCATAAAAATTAAAATTTCCGTATTTACATTTGAATTTTTAGGGAAGTCAATAAAATCATACTTCAAATATAAATAATTAACTTGAATTTTCTTTATTTACATTCAAATTTATGAAAAAGTCGATAAATATTAAAATCAATCCTATTTCAAATATGCTCCTGAATATTAATTCATAAAAATTAAAATTTGCTTAATTACATTCGAATTTAAGGGAATTCAATAATTATAAAAATTAATCATATTTCAAATATATAAATTAACTTAAATTTTCTTATTTACCTTCAAATTTATGGGAAAGTTCAAAAATATAAAAATAAATCATATTTCAAATATTA